>WSLM01000790.1:0-11114 GCA_019677335.1 Ceratobasidium sp. UAMH 11750 | reverse complement strand
CATGTACCTCCGTGACGAAGGGTACGAGCTCCCGAGCGGTGCTATCCTCTTTAGTCCTTGGGTCGGTGAGTCTCGACCAGCTGAATCTGTGTCGATAAAGTATGTACTAAATTGGGGACCACGTGCGCTAGATCTGACCATGTCGTGTGATTCTTGGGACTCGAATGCGGCGTTTGATGTTGTGCCCCGTCCGGACGCGGACGATCCCCTCAATCCGGTCGCTTGTTATCTAGGGTGGGGAGAGGGTATGAAGCAGTATGTTACGCACCCGTATGCTAGTCCATTGTTTGGTGATTTCAAGGTGAGTGTTATTTCGGAGCGAAGGGTGGTGATGCTGATGAGTTGATGTGTAGGGTTTGCCGCCGCTGCTTGTACAGTCTGGGGAGGCGGAGGTGTTGAGGGATGAGATTACGTTGCTTGCGCACAAGGCGACGCTTGCTGGGGTTGATGTACGACATGAACTATTTGAGGACGCGGTGAGTGTTTCTGCCTAATAGTATTTCAGCTGCTAAAAATCGGCCCGAACAGGTGCACGTTTTCCAGATGTTCCCTTTTCTACCCGCAACTCGCCGAGCGTTCCAAAACGTCCGTTCGTTTATCAAAGAGTTGGACGAGAAAATGGCAGCTACACCGACTCAACCACAAGCAGGTCCACAGTCGGATCTAGGACTGGGATCAGACGCCGAGGAAACGCTCGCGCAGGAGATGAACACGAATGCGGATGGATCGAGTGTCGTGCGCGGAGATGGATTTGAAGTTGCGTCTGGGCGGATGGCAGGGTTGGAATTGGCAGCCGAGGGAGAAAGAGAAGGACAGGAAGATCGGCCACACGAACAGCCTACCCAAGATACACCGGTCAGCAGTCTAGGACTGGACTTTGGCACACCTCCAAGCGAACGAACTACCCGGCCGAGCACGTCCTCTCCACGACGACACCACCGGGGTCTTACAAGTCCTCTTATGCGCATGACCCCCGCCCTGCCCGTATCTTCCACCTCCGATTCCCAACCCCAACAATTCCCGACCTCGCCTCCACGCTCGCTCTCTTCATCTTGGCTCGCACCACCGTCCTCATCAACAAGCCCGACTCCTCCGCCATCCGTGCGAGTCCGCAGCCGCGTGCTAAGCCACCCAGATATAGTCGACCTGTGCGCGAGCTTTGCAGCACGTCCCGGAATGGCGCGGACGACGACGTTTAGCGCGCATGAGGAAGGTGAAAACGAGTCGTAATAATTCCGGTGGATTTTAAGGTTACCCTACGCATATAGCTGTATTTCTTGTCTGCATTTATTGCATGTATATTATACCAAAGACTTGTTGTGTTTTCTCTTGGAGCTGTCAGATGTGTAGAGTGTAATGATATCATGTTTTCCGTCACATCCGTTCTGGTCGGGATTCGTCTTGCGGCACCACCGTCCGAGTCTGTGAGGAAGCTTGAGTGGTACCACACCTCTGTCGAGTCAGGTGTTTGCTCCGACCCGGATGTTATGCATCTAACGGGCACATCGGGCAGAACTACCCATAACGAAATCCAAGGAAGGGTGAGAATTGCCTTGGTTGTGCATATACGGTCTGGGTGTTGAGAATTCCGATAGGGAAGCACAGCTGGGCAAGTAGTGTAACGGTCACAATTCATCGGTTGAACCGGTAGCTCGCTACTGGCGGAGTTCAAGTCTCCTTGGGCGTTCGAACCGCCCCTTGTCCATCCAATTATTTATTTATTTTAATGGTAACTGACCTAGAAGCTGGCATGCACATGGGGTAGAATTGTTTTTGATCAGGAAGAGGAGATTTGGGTGAGTAGTGAAATGGTCACAATTCTTGGTTAGACCGGTAGTTCGCTACCGGAATCAGTAGGTTCTAAAGCCCCTTGTCCATTTAATTATCAATTTCTTTTGTACGAATCTTCGCCCTGTAACTCGTCTAGAAGTTGGCGTGCACGCGGGGCAAGGGGGGGTTCTTACTCTTTATCAAGGGGACTTAAGCAAGTAGTGAAGCGGTCACACACTTCTCGGTAATTACAACCAGCGAAGTTGAACCTCTGCGTTCAAACCACCCTTGTCCATTTATTCAACTATTTCAATAATTATTACCGTGGGATGTGCTGCAACAGGCACACCTGCCCAGGTAAACCAATTAGGGAAATCATGGGGAATGTCCGAGGCTTCTGGCCCGATGTCTTGACAGGTGCTCGATCCCATCTATGACATTTCCGGAACACATCCCGACGCCGCACGGCCTATTTCTAAATGAAGCCTCGGGCATATCCTCATTCGGAAGTCGCGTGACGTTGTTACTTGAGCTATTTGGCTATATTGTTGAAGCGTACCCAATCCAGTGCCCATGACGCATACAGCCTCTTTTACCTCGGCGTGGACGCTGGGGCGGTGGGGCTCGGCTGCCGTGCGCGGTCATGAGAGGAATGTGGGGAGCGTGGAAGAGACTCCAAGGCTGGTGAGATGCGAATGGGTACGGGCCCGACGTGTCGGAAGTCATCGCCGGAAGTCATCGCCGAATCTGACCTGACATGACACGGGATCTCCCTCGAGCCCCCTCACCCACCTATAAAACAAGCCTGAGTAGGCGCCTCTGCTCGTCACCCCCCTCCCCATCCTCTTCACGCCTTACGACCCTTTCACTCTTACGATGCAGTTCCGATCTCTTGCTGTTCTCCTCGCTGCTGCCAGCGCCGCCCTTGCAGCCCCTGTCGAGCACGTCCCCCTCGACAAGCGCGATGTCCCAATCGAAAAGTGCAAGACCATCAAGTCTGGGTACCTCACCGGCGTCGGGAACCAAAAGTTTGCCCTCTCCAAGGACGGGAAATACGTTATCAACAATGGTCCCGGCGCTGGAGGGCTCAAGGCCGAGTTCCAGGCGTGCAGCCCCAACTTTACCAAGTGGCCGAACAGCGGCAAGGGGCCTTATGTTGGTATGTCCTACCTGTGTGTGTTATTTGCGAGTACTTTGTCTCATGCTCGTTGTAGGGCACATCTTTCTGCCCCAAGCCGGCAAATGCCTCGAGGTTCCGAGCTACAACCCTAGTACCACTTACAAGCTATTGCTCAAGGACTGCTACTACTCGCACGACTCGGGCCAGTTTTCCCAGAGCTTCTTGCAAAAGGGCTCCAAGTACTACTGGGTACGTCATGTTTACGAACCTTGTCTCCACTCGTACTGACTTGCTTCTCAAGTCTGGCGCAACCTTTGGTGACGGCTCGCTCATCCAAGGCGAAGACACTGGCTGCACCAAGGGCTTGTACGGCTATCAAGGTGCTGCCGGCAACGCCGCCGCGACCTCGGGTTACACCTCCATCGCCTGCGCCTCCGGCTCCAACGTCCGCACCTTTGCTATCAACTAATTTCCCTCTCCACGACCCACGAACGCGACACGATTCTCCCAACTTACGTATCATCCATGGACCTGACTTGGCGAAACCTTGGCAAAAACAACTGTATTCTAAATCGCATCGCTTTGCTTTTGGACTTTTCATCTTTTTCCCCCTATCATCGCATGGACCTTTTTAATCCCGCACTTTTTGGAATGTTACGATTAACGGACCTTTAGTAGTAGTGCGCTACCTGAATATGAATGACCCCTGATTGAACGCCGGTGTGAACAGTGATACTTTATTGTGTTCAGTACATACAACGACCCGTCAGTTTTCCGTTCTACGGGACATCAACCAAGCGGATTCTGCAGCGCCAAAACACAGCAGTGTCCCAGCAAGGCCAACATTCCCGCGCTTCATGCAAGCAACGAGGCTTGTCAGCAGCGTGGTTTGACATCATTCGGGTCAAAAATGGAAAGAATTGTGGATGTTTAAGGGATGGTACGAATAAGTTAGATCAAAACGGGGAAGCCAAGCGAACAATGTGGGCGTCTACTCAAGGCGTCGTGTTCTCGGGTACGGCGTCTGGCATCAGAGGTGGAGGGGGCGGAAAGTTCTTCAACGGTTCACTTTTGGAGTTTCTAGTCTGGTCAACGTCCTACAACCGACAAACCAAGAGTGCGTACCTCCTCATCTCCCATACATCTTCGCTACTCCTTCCAACCCTACGCGCAGCCCACCATTCAGCCCGCCGTCGGATCCACGCAGCACGCCGCGCATCGGGATCAAGCGTCTTGATGCTCAAGCAAAACTTGAATTCGGCAAATTTAGGAGAACAGACTGCGAGCGAGCCGTATCGGTACATCGACTTGAACTGTGGGCCGAGCGCTGGATGTTTTTTTTTAAAAATTTAACAGAGGTGTTTGCGGGTGGGAAGTAAGTGAACGGACCGTGGCAGCGGAAAAACTCGTCAAGGTGCGATGTGCATGTTGGTATGTCGCTTGGTGTTGGGTATTCAGCTTGTAGGCGAGCTTCTTCCTGGGCTAGGGCGGCAGAGTAGGACCGTGAGCCATCGGAGGTGGTGGAAGACATCGAGGGCTGGGTGGGCGCTTGGCTAGTCACGTGTCTCGAAGAATGAGAGCCCAAATAAATCCCGCCCATTCAATCCGACAGTACCATGTATTCAAATGCATGTAATTACAATATTCTAATATGATGGGGATTATGCGGCTAGCTTACGGGCACGGTGAACACTGTATCCCCGGTCTCGGCGACCTTTTGCTCGGCGCTGAGTGTACTTTCCGGAATATACTCTTCTTCTTCCTGAATAGCTCCTGCTCCACTCTTCCCCGTTGTAGACTCAGCATAGTTTTCGTATTCTGTTACAGGTCCAGACCAAAAGTGGAACGCCTCGCTGTGTACACCGTAGGATGTGGGCGTGACTTGGACGAGGTCGCCTCGCGCAATCTCCACAGCGGGTACTTCGGAGGATGGGAGGCCGACTAGGTAGGCCAGTCTAGGAGATGAATATAGGTCAGCGGATTACTAGAAGAGGAGGCAAGTGGCATACAGACAACGAATGACGGACGCGTGACTGATGATCAGCAAGTCATTTTGTTCATGCTCGAGCTCGACAATAATAGGTTCGAGGCGGACTATGCGCCAAATTATCAATTTCAGTACGTAGACAAATTTCTAATAGCCACTCACCGCAAAGGTCATGATAGCTCTCTGCTCTCGGAGCCCGATGCGCATACGGATCCTTCAAGAACCGCGCCCACTCGTCCGGATACCGCTCGCGGGCAAGCTCGGGTGAGAGACCATCCCACACACCAGGGTTGATCTCGCACATCTGGTTCTTCTGCTCGACCTTGTAACCTGCTTTTTGGAAGGGCCATGCAGTGTGATGTGAGCGGCGGCGGGTGGATGTCCATATCTGTGCGACGACATGAGCTCGAGATGCTATATGAGATGAATGGGGGCGTACCGTAAGCTTCTTGCTCTCATCGACGGGCATGCCCAGCTTCTTTCTCTCAGCCAGCTGTTTCTCCCGGCGCTGAATGACAAACTCCTTTAGTTTCTCGGCGTATTCCCATCCTGCTTCGGACAGATCCGAGTCCGCCTTGTAGGAATGCTCGATAAGAGATTGGCCTGACTGGAAGGGGGTGAGGTCCACAATTATTGGCTATCCATACATACTTACTCGAGCGAAATAGATGGTACGATGTTTGTTGTGAATGTTCATCAAGAAAAAGATGATCCGGGTTTGCAAGTACCCGTAGATTTTCTGCATAAAACGTCTAGGGCATCCTCGGGCGTTTTCGGGAAATGTGACTCACGTTGATCATAATCTTCTCTCCGACCTGCTCAAAGGTCAGACTTGCGCATAGCATGCCTCAGAGCAGCTACGTACATTGATAATCTTTATGTGGGGCCAATATGTTTCATCGACTGGTTCATAGTGCTTCTCGTGATCCTTGATACGAGACATATAATCCTCTACGGCCTTCTCAGGTTCCCAGCCTTTGTACTACACACCAAGTTAGTAAAGTTATGGTGATCGAGTTTGGCCATGCATACGTCTGGTGAAGATATTTTGACACTTCGGATATTCGCTAGCACTATGTCTTGGTTATCGCACATCGACTCTGCAACGGTCTATCAGAATCAATCATCGAGCAGAGGTTGGCACTCACCGAGAAAGATGACATGTATTCCATGTGCCTCGAACCTCTCGCCAACCCCCTTTCGACTCTTCCTCGTTCCATTATTCGCATCATAAATCGCGACCTGCCCACGCTCCTTCTGGAAAAAGTCCAAAACCATCTGCTCACATCCTTCCCGTATACTCGTTCGAAGCTTTGCAGTCTCGGGCGACTTTTCTCCTTTGATCATAACCTCCAGTTCCTGGTAACCCGACCATGATAATTTAGAGTACTCACCCAGGGTAAAGTAATCTGGAGGGAGTTGTTGTGCACCGCCGAGCATACGGCGTCGGTAATCTCCTAGTGAGAACACTTTGATCTTGACACCTAACCATCGTAGGTAACGCTCAATTGCTCGGGAGATATGCGTCTTGCCGCGAGCTGGGTATCGGGAGAAGATCAGACGATGCTAGGGTGGGCAGGGTGGTTCAGAAGGACGAACCTGGGAGGCCAACGCAAATAATCAAGATATTTCCCGCGTGCCATAGCCGACCTGACGCGGTGGTATACAAAGGTGCTGCCATAGTTCAATGGCACTTCGTGGTTCGACCGATAGGTTGTTCTAGATATTTAACAATAAACTATTGAGCTCTAGTATCCACTCAAGTCGAGGGAAAGCGTTGGCTAGATAGCTGTCGGAATTAGCGGTGGTGGTCAAGTCCGGAGCGTCACGGGCAGATTTCAAATGAGTGGAGTGATATCAACAGGTGGCTATATTCGGGTGGCTACGGTTCATTTCAAGTTACAATGTTCGGATAGCAATGTTCAAAAGCATGACAGTATCCGGAACAAGTGTCCTATACCTCGGTCTCAATTTCAGGCTCCCGCGAGTGCTGGGCGAACCGCTCCTGCACTTTATGCCCGCCTTTCTTTACTCCGTCCTTCAACCAGTTGACAGTACGCATCGGCTTGGTCTGCATCAACCCTCGATGCTCCCTATGAAGGTCGTGCTCGTGCTCCTTCCAGTTTGTGAACATCTCGACTGGTCCCCGACGTCCGCCCTCATCGCTCTCATCACCACTTCTTTCAGCCTCCTCGGTTTCGGTGTGCGAATTACGAGCATCCGTCCAATCGTCGTCGCTCCGAGGTCCATGACTTCCTGTTGCCTGGTCTTCTTCATGAATGAAGTTCTGACCTCCTGGGGCCTGGACCCCCTCTTCGCCATCCTTTCCTAGTCCGACGTCATCCCGAGCCCCTACTGCATCTTGTGCCTCGTATTCCTCCCAGCTCTGCTTCCTCTGAGGGTCCGAGCCGTCCAAAACCTTCTGATGCGCATCGGTAAGGCCAGCAATCATAGTCATCTCCAGCTCGACAACACCGATTTGCTTTGCACCGTCTCCTTCGACAGGCGCCGAGCTATCCCCAGACAGCGGAGCGATATAGTTCTGCTCGAGATACTGTGCCGAATCACCATCCGTATCCCATAGAGCCACTCGCGTTGTTGTTCGTTCGCCATCCACTAGATCGCGCAACCACAAGGCGGCCAGGCCGACCTGCTTTTGAGGGCCGACACCGAGCGTCCGTCCGGCGTTGAATTCGAGTATCACTGCCGAGCCGAAACGCTTCTGAACAGGCAACTGGAGATTTGTATCGCCACCCAGGGACCATTCGACCGAGTCCTCTTGTTGTTCGGCGGTGCCACGAGAGATCTTTTCGCTGCTGGCGCTCGTGCGCGCTCGAATCTGCGCATCTGCGAATTGCGTGTGCTCTTCATCCGGGCTGACTTTGATGCCGTGAACCTGGAGAGTACCAATGCTGAAGCCCAACAAATTGGGAGGTAGACGCGCTTTCGTCGGCCTATTGGATAAACCTCAGTATCGACGTTTCGGCGATGAGTGATCGAGCATTACCTGAAGAGTAAGGATACCCGAATACGTCCGTAGCCGATGCCACCTTCCAGAGGGCACAATTGAGTGAATTGCGACGATTCGGAGAACGCCTCGGACAACTGTTGCAATGATGATGAGCGACCCGAACCGGGCAAGCGTCGAGCAAACCCACCTTGATCACAGCGGTGCCAATAATAGGATTATTCTCCCTCATTCGCGAGTCCCGAACAACAATAGTGACATGTGCGCGACGCCAATCCTTGAGGAACCGCTCGGTAACTGTACACTCACAATAGGTCAGAATCCCACATGACTTGCACGCATATACCCACCAGCATTAAAGAACGGAGTGGCTGTGATCGGCTTGACGCGGGTTTTGTATACCTATTATAGTATGCAACCATCAGACACGATAGCTGAGGAGAGGGTCACTGCCGAAAACACACCTTTTGGTCGTTCACCAACACGGCACAGTACGCGGATGGCAACTCTTCGCCCTCCTCGTCCTCCATCTCTTCGTCATTCCCAGGGCCTCTCCCTTTCTCCTTGGTCCCTTTCGTAAGCTTGAACCCAATATCGCGTAGCTCATGTATTTGGATGGATAGAATACCCGATGGTAGGTCAGGATCTGGCGCACAGGTTATCACCGCGGCCTCCAGGTCGTTGAGCGCATTGTCCGGCCGAATATATTCGTCATCATCGGCCGGTCTGTTGTCATCCGTAGAGTCTGGAGAAAGACCCGGAGGTTTGTTGTCGTTTTTTCCCTTGTCGGGGTGCTCGGCCAACGATTTCTTCCATTTGGCGGCGCGGAAGGCTGGGTTTGGTGCCGCCTTTTCGTAGAAACCGACCGTAAACTCTAGAGTACCTTTCTCCCCTTTGATTTGTTCAACACTCCGACTAGACTGGTTCTTATTCTTGATCAACGCTAGATATTGACTCATGTCAGCGTTGCCCTCGTCAGGATCGAATAACACTCACTCGCAATGTCAATCTCCACTGTCCCGAGTACATCGTCCGCGCTGACCCTATCCGAGTCCCAAATTTGGAAGCTGAGCTTTTCGCGCACTGCAGTCGCGTCTGGGCCCACAAGGACTATTGCTGTCTCTTCCCAGACGGGGGAACATCCAGAAATTATACGCGTGGAGAACAGAGGTTTTCCAAGACGTGAAAAGGCAAGGGTCACGTATGGATCTACTAAACCAGAGGGGCGTGAACACTGGCATGATGACAGGACATAAACACAAACCTGATCCGCCGTTCAGGTCACCGGCTTTCAGGTCAACTGCTCGATGGATCGTCACGACGATGATCCCAATGGCGTCCGTATCTGTGTACGTCACAAGCATGAGTTGTATTATCCTATAAACAAGTGCAAGGCAAACCTCGTTTCACGTCATCCCCACTAATGAGCCGCTGCACATCAAGCTTCAAGCTTTTGGGAGCTACATACTCTGCGACGGCCGTGTTCAAAGAATTCGAGATAAAGGTGCTGACTAGCGGAAGATTCATGATGTTCGTTAAGCGTTGGTGGAGAGGCACTACTGAAATAGAGATCCGAGGAAGTCCAAGTAAAGTTACAACGCCTGTCTTGATGCTAAAGCGGCCTTAACGGACTATCGCTTTGTGTTTGATAAAACTTACAAGGGTGGGTTAGGCATGAGTTCGAGCCTGTGACGAAGTTTACTATAGGTAGGTTCGTAATGGATATGTCTTACCTTGCTCGAGCTGTGCCAATGACTCCCGATATTTCAACCCAAACAGCTGTGACCACCGAACAAATTAACCACTTTCTTTTTTCACATTTTGGGAGTAGAAATTGGACGTACGAACTTGAACACCGAAGAACCCTCTGTAAAAAGTAGTGTCAAAATGGGTTAGATCTGTTCAAAGCTGCCCACTAACCTTGCACCGACGAAAAAGTCAACTACGATGCTAAAGAGTGGATATTAGCGACCGTACGATTTAAGCTAAAACATGCAAACCCACTGTGCATTCCCCGCCTTGCTACTCGCAGATGCACCACTAGGAAGCGCATGATAGGCAAACGACAGCTCTAGGTTCTGTCGAAAAATATTTCAGTGCTTTGAACGATTCGTGAGAAGCCGACTCTGCTTACCACATGTTCCTTTTCCTCCTCCCCGTCGTCGCCCTTGCGAGGAGGCAGGGCCCGTATACCCGTGATCCTAGGTGCAACGCTCCCTTGGCCTAAATCACTGACCCGAATCGCATGCACGACGCGAGGCATCGACGCTTGCATGACATCTTCGAGCATGTCTACTGCACTAACGAATAAGTCTGGGTCTATACGAGGCCAAAGACCCTTGAGGACGCTGTTCGCCCATTCAGCGCTCTCCTCTAGAACCTTGGCGTCGCCTTCTCCAGAGTCGTCCGAATGTTCTGGTACGCTGACGCTTGCGACACCGCGTCGACGCTCGGAATCCCATACATGAGCCTCAAAATCGTTTGTGCTGTCCGCGTGAAGCCTGAAAATGAGAACATAGGAGAGTAGAGAAGGCAGAACGAGACTAAAGGCCCAGAAAGCCGCGTTGCCTGGCGCTAAAGAAAGAGGCCCGACGTGCCATGCTTGTGGAGATCCAACCAGAGGTAGGTTTGGCAAAAGCGCAAACAATGCATAGATTAACAGAGGGAGGGTTGCATATGCAGCGCAGATTCCTAGGAGAGTCTGAGTGACGAGTGACCGAACATGCTCGCCGTGGGCGGGCCAGTTTGGTTCTGGGAGGGGCTGATCCAAGAAATTGATGGTATCTCGCTCTGTGTCGCGGTCCTCGTCGGCGTTTTTTATAGTCTGCAAAAGAGGTTGCCTTATACACTCCCGCGAAACTACTAGATCGTTGTAGTAGGCTTACCGTCTCCTCCCCAGTCACAGGATCCCTGACCTGCAATGTCTGTCCTCTAACCATCCGGTCAACCGCGTCCTCTGTCCGTTTCTGGTCCCGTTTCGCATCTTTTCGACCAGATACAAGTTTCTTTGCTTTAGAATTGGTCGCACTCTGAGGATTGACTACGTTGCGAAACAAGTGGGCGACTTTGGGGACTGGATTTGCTGCCGAAAACGGTTCTTTGGGTATCCGTTTCGAGTCCATGGTGGGCGGGAGGGGCCGAGCAGCCCCCTCCAGTGTGCGTTATATAGGTCGGCATGACGAGAGTGCACATCTCTGAGGAGCTGAACATGACGTCGTTGAGAACGAGACTGTCATTGGAAATTCGATTGTATTGGTCGCCTGACCTTA
>WSLM01000789.1:0-12439 GCA_019677335.1 Ceratobasidium sp. UAMH 11750 | reverse complement strand
TGGAAATAATATTTACTTTTTGGGGCGAATCTTGCGGGAATACTGGCATTATTCGGCCGAACAAATTCGGGATAGATTCTTAGACTTGTTTATATATACGATGCTGATATATATGCGATGCTTTATACGCACGCGTTATATCCTTGTGCATTATATACTATGGCACCTCGCACCTATACATATATAGCCGTACCCGGGTACTGTTCACGCTCTGTCAGCTTATCACACTAACTTTGGCCTTGGCATCTTGCGGCAGGTAAAGTCAGATAACGACATAAGAGCATATATTCTATAGACTCGGTATATGGCGGACCGACTGACGAGAGATTGGGAACGCAGACACTGAACGCAGACGCCGTAGGCGGGAGTGAACGCCCGGGTGCAGCCGAGGCGCACACCGAGTGGGCGAGAAGGGCAGGCGACCAATTCTGTCATAGGTAAAACGTGTTAGTGGTTGTGTGCAGTCGAGTGGGAAAGTGAGAAAAGGAAAAGGAAAAGGAAAAGGGGGACGGGAACGGGAAGAGGATGACGGGAGATGGGCTCAACCAAATCGTCTGGGACTCCGGAGCGCCAGCGTGCTCCTGATTATAAACGAGCGCTCACGGAGCACGGCGAGCACCGTGCTCCTTTGTCCCCTGAGCGCTCGTTTATAATTAGGAGCGCATACGGGCAAACACCCGGCTACCAAGCGCTCCGGGGCTCTTGTGGATTTTGCCGACGGGGAAGAGTGGTGAGGGAGATGGTAGTGTTTCTTCGCGTGCGGGGCTGTGTGAAAAGGTGAAGCGCCGGCGAACATCTGTGTAATGTCACGTGGATGTGCCGACCCGTGTGCGGCCAAAGCATCAGATCTGCTGCCTCCGGAGTCCGGAGGCTGTGGCAGATCATTCCGAGTACGGGGACTTGATGTACGATTGGCACGGAAGTACGCATTCTTAAGCGAGAATAGATAATATTGGCACAGCATTCGGCAAATAGCACGCTTAGCGCACGGATAGGTAGCACATTCCAGAATACAGACAAGACAGATTGATCGACGTTAGAGCACAAGTTGACCACCGGGTGAACCAGCAACCGGGCATCATATGTACATCTGGTAGGACGTGAAATAATGATCGTCAACTAAAATGAGTTGTACGCACTATGATCTAGTCGGGCGTGGGAGCAAACCGTTAACCCGCATCGATTCCACAAGTTCGGCCAAGATGGCTGGATAGTTGACCGGGATCGTGGAGTTTATGTAAATCTGAGAGAGCCTATGGCTGGCGGCCAAACGGTGAGGCCCTGTCACTCCGGGGGTGGTGAGCATTAACACAGCCCCTTGCGCCAAGTGATCGTTACGACCCTGCTGCATAAGTATCAAACGCTCCATGCAAGCCAGGCGCGTCAAGACGGAATACCCTTGGAGCGATTCTTGAACCGACTCATCGAGGCCGGCCTCTTGGTTGACAACGACATGGTGATCGCGCACGATTTCCGTCATTCCAGGGAGGAACTGATGCGGGTTGGGAACCTGGTGTACAGGCGGAACCTGCGGCGCGGGTGCAAACTGCGGCGCGGGTGCAAACTGTGGCGCGGGCGCAAACTGCGGCGCGGGCGCAAACTGCGGTGCGGGCGGAACATGGGGTGCAAGCGGAACGTGGGGCGCGGGCGGAGGTTGGTGCATCGGCAAAGCATGTTGTGCAGACTGAAGCTCCGAGTCCTGTACCCACGAGGAATGAGTGGGAGTTGAAGTTGTGAGAGGGGCGGATGGGTTGAACATGCTTGAGGATCCGGCGTGAGAAGCGCCACCACCCTGAGTTGAGCCGGCGCCATGAGGTTGCAACGTTGAAACGTGGGCAGGGGCCGGTTGAGTGGGGGTGGCCTGAGCAGCTTCGGCTTCAGGCGCTTCGGGCTCTTCGGGCTCTTCGGGTTCAGTCAGGCGCCTCTGGTACCTAACGTACTTTGTGTGCATCAACGCAAACCAGCTGCCAAGACCACCCCAGCACCAAACCGGTACGTCTAGAACCTTCAATTGCTCCATGAGCTTGTAGGAGGGGGGGAGCGTGGCGGCCCTCGCGAGGGCGAGATTGACCAAGTCCAGGGCAGGCCCGTCAACCGGAATATCGGTACCGTGTCGGGCGAAATTGACAAGACTCTTGTAGTGGTCAATGAGAATCCACCAATGACCGACCAATGTTTGTGGGCTGCGACTACCGCAAAATGCCACCGAGGAAAGCTGATGGGACAACGATCAATATCTGATCACATACGGAGTGGTAGACTGACCGTGTGCCATGGCTGAATAAATTTAGACTCCATGCGTGGGGCCGTTTGTGAACCCATCGCCAAAGCAAAGTGGTTGTCTGTGGCGTCTTCATCGGTCCAAAACTGGAACATCTGGTTTTTCTCGAAGTATTCCCACCTCTCTCCATACCGAGAGCTTCCAAAGTGGGCGAGTATTTGCGGGAGCGGGAGGAAATATGGGGCGTCGGGAGGTCCTTCCACAGGACCCGTCAGACTATCAGGCAGAGTATTAGAACGATTGCTTAGTTCTACCAATCCTAGTAGAACCAACATACCGATTATCATTGGTCAGATCCTGAGGCACCGCCTGGGTAGGACCCGCGTTGCTAAGCGAACTCGAACCATCCTCGGTTGGGGCGCCAGCGTTTGAAGTATCGGGTGCAGGCAGAATGCTCAAGGCTTGGGGCTGGATAGTCGTCAGCTCGGAGCTGGCCCTGCCACGATTCGCAAGCGGAGAAACATTGGAGCTTTGATGGGCCCCAGAAGGGACAGGTGACAAAGTGTAATGACCAGACGGCGCGAGATTTGCCAGGGCTGGCATCTGAGTCAATACGTGGTTGTAGAGCCCCTGTAGAAAAGCTTGGGTTTGGGCGTTGTCTGTTGGAGGCCCGAAGCCCGCCAGCGTTTGTTGTACCGGGAGACCAGTCGTAACATTGTACAAGGGCGGCAGTTGACCAAGGGGGGTACGATACATAGGCGTGGGAGTGGGGGGCATTGCCGAGTAGACCGGGGTGCTGCTAGGGGCACCGTACATGAACGACGGCGCGGCGGAATGCTGAGTCATATAGTACTGATTGGTCGGAGTGGCAGTGTGCATGACCGGTGGCATGACCGGAGTTTGCGGCTCATAGGTTGGCGTGTCGGCAGTATAATCCGTGAACGGCATGGCCGTTTCCTGGGAAGAGTCAGGTCGTGGATGGGTTGGATTATTACGCCACGTACCATATCAGCATCCTGAATGCCGCCCGCTTGGTCTATTTCATCCGTGGTACCGGAGTATTGCGGTTCAGTCGCTCCTAATATGTATTAAAACAATTAGTGTAAGAATGCTCCATGTCGTACAAGACTTACGACGTTTCCCAGCACGGACACTACCAGGTGAGAGACCAGACGACGAACGGGGGCGGATTGGAGCCGATGATCCTGCTGGGGGAGCTTGACTCATCGATTGAGATACAGAGCTTGCGACGGGGTTTTTTGAGAACTTGGCCTTTCTTAGTATAAGCTACCTGAGCCACATTACGGGATAACATAGAAATATACCTTGCTGGATGTTGGTAGAGCAATGTTGGCTGCCGCGGAAAACAACGACAAACGAAGGTTGCGTAGTCGACTGGGGGATAATTTGAGTCAATGAAGCGTCCCATGCTGGAGGTGAGACTCACCTGGACTCTCGGAAGGTGAACGAGTTGAGGAGGCGGATGTGCTCTATGGCGCTGAGAGGGAGGGGGGGGTACCGGCGGCTGAGACGTTTTGTTTGGCGAGGGGAGTGTGGCATGGACATCGGTGAGGGGGTTCTCCGCTGTTTTATATAAAAATGGGAGCCTGCGGGTTTGTGGTTGAATGGCCGTCTCGTCGTGTACCGATGTGAGCTGGACCATGTTGAATCTGGGCGGTTCACGTGACAGTGTGACAGGTCACACAATCCTAGTAGGTTAACCTAATCGCCCATTCCCATTCTTGGTGTGCCTCGAACCAGCCTGACGGGTAACACTCATTCATTCAACAGCGCCAAACCACGATGTGCGCCATACGGGCAGGTTTGGTCAGAACGTGGTGATGTACATTATGAGGTGCGGAAACAACCCGAGAAGTGGTTCCAGACCTCGGAGTGATGGAGGTGTCGAAAATGAGTCAATACATAGTTTTCGACGGCTGTAAACCGTACATATATGCGTGGGAGGGATGATCTCCAGGCAGGTCGCCTCCGAAAAATGTGTTATTAACCACGGGTATAGGCGACGTAGCCATTAAGGTTGTGTGGTGGCAAAGAGCTGTGTGATATGAGGTAAAATCCGTCGTGGACGTGGGGTAAAATCTCTATTGACGAAGGAGATGCGGATGGATGACATTGTGTGTGTCGGTGCCTGCACTCCGCGATAGGAATGGAGCTGTGCGGCGAGCAGGCTTTATGCTGTGACAGAAGCGTCAGTCCGCGTGAAGGGGATGCCCACGATGGCGGTATTGGTGTTTGACATACGAGTGATAGACTCATGGCTAAGGGAGAAGCGTTCGCCGCCCACCGATCTAGGAAACGAGCCGTACGATCTATCTGCTCGAAGGCAAGGAGTTAGTGGTCGTGTGCAGGCAAACGTGGAGCACGGCAAGGAGCAACGCGGACTAACTTGAAACGACGGACAATGAACGGGGATGAGAGATTGCGCATTAGCAAGGGGTAATGGGGGGACTGACCAGATAGGTATGTTCTGCTTGATGCAGACCGATGTGGTGGAGTGGGAGGGGAGAGGCGGTGGTACATGCAAACACGCTAACCCGAGGATTGACGAATGATGGGGATAGCCCTGCTGAAACGCAAGAGGGCAAGTGAAGGATAGAAGGGGTCAATTGCAGGGAGGAACCTACCGCTCGTAATGTTCGTCACGTATAGCGACTGCAGCGGCGCTTGTACGGGCACTTGCAGGGGCCTTCGCAATGCGGCGCAATTCAGGGTACAATATGCGCTAACCGTGGCAATTGTGTTAAACAAGTCTCATACTTGGCGTCCTGCAAACTGACAGGTATCACTTGCGGACTGGTTTGCAGGACTCTCCGGATGCACAAAATAGACTCATCTTGTCTTATTTAAACCGGAAATCCCCATTGTCCGACCCAGTCCCCCCCCTCCTTTCATCTGGACTGCGCTCGTACCATCCAAGTCACTATGTCGAAGCGCAAAGTCGTCGCTGGCGGCTATGAAGAATCTAGCGATGGTCCCGACTTCGAGCTTGACTTTGACACTGAAAATCCTGCAAAGAAAGCGAAATCAGCATCGTACGCTCCGATTCGACTCACCACGATGCCCAAAACGGGGACGGCTCCTTTTCAGCTCCCCCAATCTCGTTCTTCGTCTGCACACAGCGCTGCGACTCATGCTCTTACTCCATTCTTGTCGTCTTCACGGCTGCCTTCCGGGGCCGCTTCGTTGCCTCCGGCGGTTCCGTCAGCCCCTCAGAGCGAGTGGGCGATGGTCGATGCAACGTGTGAGTCAATTCATTGCTAGAAATACATGTGAACTGACCTTGGGTACAGCGCCCAACTCAGAGCCCGAGATTCTTGCCTCTCACAAGGCAGGCGGCGATAATGCGATCCACCTTGCGCCCAATCCAAGCACCAGTGAGTTTTCATCTTGACTATCTCGAGCTAAATCTAACACAATAGTCATTAGACCCCGTGTCAGTTCTCACCAAGACTACACAGGCTCGGTCGAATATTGCGCTGGAGCGACAGCTTAATGGCGTATTAGACGAGTTCAAGAGTTACGCATCTACCAATAACGCTCAGCATAAACAAACTCACGATACTCTTGCCTATTTGCTGGAAGTCGTGAGCCGCTTGGTACCCTCCGAGAGCATGGCGTTTACTCCAGCGCTTGGCCAACCTGCCTCGGCGAGTTCCGTAACGCTCGACTCAAAACCCCTTTACTCAAACCCAGCGGCGACTCCTGAACTTATCGCAACGGTTTCCAAGGTTGTCGCCGATGCACGGAATCGCGTGGGGAAGAAAAAGGGCGGGTCGGAAGACAACAGCTTAAAGGTGAGTGCGAATTTCAGCTGTGATACATGTTTACTTACTAGTGTGCCTGAGCAGGAGCATGCGCGTACGACATTCTACCGAATGCTAGGTATAACAGCCGCCAAGGCCATCCAGCCTTACTTCGAGGACGATTTTGGCGACCCCGACACCCTCCCAGCTCAATTTATGGATCCTGATACCAAGTATTGCCAGCCCTATCCACACTGGAAAGCGCCACTTACCAAGCAAACGGCTTGGATTCCAACTTACATTTTACGCTTTCGGTCCACAATCCCTAGCGACCGCAGCGAGCTATCTACCCTCCTCAAGAGTTTGTCAGAGGAGCAAATCGTCATATTACTTAACGATGGGCCTTTCAAGACGGCTCAAACTGTTTGGCGCGACATGAAGAAGTCTGACGAGGAGCTTGAGGTAATGAGGAAAAATTCTCGCAGGTATCAGCGAGCTGAGAGGGTGAGTTTGCCGTATGCATGGCTAGCTGGCAGGCAACTCACGTGATTCCTTTGCCTTGGCAGAAGGCCACCATACGCGGCAGGTACATCAAGATGATCCCCTCGCTTCAAAGTCCCGAATGGGAGTTCCTTTCTCACTCTGGCTATATGTCCCAAGATGAAAGCGACGATGAAGTCGGCTTTATCACGAGGCGACCAAATCATCGGTCGCAATGGGTGCGTTGACTCTGACTATGTCCAAACTTGTTTTGACCTAGCTGACCCAACAGGCAACGAACCTCTACGAAGCAATCCATGTGGCTCAGCTCGAAAAAAACCGGTCGCAACCTGGCCTTTGCCCCCGTCCTCCCCAACGCAGAATCGAGATCTCCGACTGCCCAATCCCTCAGCTTGAACGTGGCACCGGTAGCAGCAAGGTCACAGTCCGTATCGCACTGTGCGGAGTCAGCAAGTCATGGCGCGATAACCACCCCAGCGAGCTGCTGAAACACGGCCATTACATCAACTCGAAGGTCTTTGAAAAACCCGATATCCGCTCGTTTCTTGCTCAGCATCCTATGCCCAAGCATGATGGCGATGCTAGCGATGGCGAGACCGAGGGCAACGGCGCTGGTCAATCGGAGACTTCTGTTGGACCCGATGGGGGTGGGTATGGCACGGGTCAGAACCAAGGCGACGCGAGCCAAGATGCGACTGACCAGGAGCTTGGCCGTGATGTTGGTGTTGAACACAACAACCCGGATACACGGGAGGGAGGGGCGATGAGCGATGGCGGATTCGGCGCGGCTAATGGTGCTGGAAGTACCGGGGCCAACGGTAACTTTACTTGTACGTATTTTTAGACGTCTTAATGCTTCTATTAACTCCTCTTTGTAGCCAGCTTGCTGATTGACCCACAACTCCTCCCATTCCCCGCGGACAACAACGCTGCCCAGGGGGATCAGAACCAACCGGGTCCTACACGGCAACAAGGTAAGCGCCGCTCTATCATAACACACAATAAACTCATATACGCACCTAGCTTTGGACGTTGCACACTCTGGATCTTCTGTCGATATCACACTCCAAACATCAGGACTCGTCGGACCTCAGACTACGCACGATCCATCTTATACTTCCCACCACCTCCCTCCTTCCGACATGCCGCCGCCACCGCCACTGCCAGTCGTGCCCGCGGTTGGGTTGGCCCCAGCTAATGCCATGTTGGTGTCAAACGAAGGGGCTTCCAAGCCAACCACTCGTCAGAGGAGGAAAGCAAAAGAAACGACGGGAAACGAAACAGCATCGAGTGGTATGCCGGCTGGAGGTAGTTCCGCACCTGGTCCCTCCGATACGCCAGTGGTTGATCCTAATGCTCCCCAGCCCAAGCGGCGTGGGCGTCCCCCTGGCGCAAAGAACAAGCCGAAGTAAGCAGATAGGGCAAGATGACTGTCGCGTGCTCTTTTTTTCCTCATTACTTTCTATCGCTCTTGTCTCGCGTGCTCCTGGCGTAGCATTCCTAATCCTCCGCCAATGTTGTCTGCGTCATATAGTTGATCCATAATACATACACACTTGCTAATCTCAACCCGGGCGTGACTACGAGCCAAGCCTCCGGCAAATCACGCATGTGCTACTCAGCATCATCTCCTCTGTCATCCCGCTCCGGACTGACAGTATCAAGAGCGGTTGTGACCCAGTACCTGCCATAAGACATTTCGATGTCGAATAAAGCAAGTGCCCCCGAGAAGCGATGGACTGGGATGGCCACGATCTCTCCCAAGTCGCCATAAGCCCAACTAGATACCCCTAAGTGACCGGCCCTGCCTCGTTCCAATGAGATAACAGCGGCAAATATTTGTGTAAGAGCTAAAACGTACCATGTGTCCCAAGGAAATGTTGGCTCTATTTGGGGAGGCTGAAACAGGCGAACCAATGCGCATATACAGTGCATGTTCGCATCTCCCGG
This sequence comes from Ceratobasidium sp. UAMH 11750, assembly GCA_019677335.1. NCBI lineage: Eukaryota > Fungi > Basidiomycota > Agaricomycetes > Cantharellales > Ceratobasidiaceae > Ceratobasidium > Ceratobasidium sp. UAMH 11750. The sequence continues at coordinate 4,003 of WSLM01000789.1, read as the reverse complement.
GAATTCAACGTGTAGGATTCGTTCGATGCGAACCGGGTATCGCCCATCAATGTATCCATAACAATACCCTCTTCCACTCGTATGCTCGAATGCGCCATATCGAATACCGTTGTATTCGACGTAGCTATGGTTTCGAACCATACCCATTGGAGCAAGATAGTGGTTTTCAACTATGCCCGGCCCAAAAACGCCTGCAGCAGGCCATGTCGCCTTACAAAATTCAAGAACAAGTGGGTAAATACCCAACTTCTCCAGGTCAACGAGGCGAGATTGATTCGATAACCGTGTTGAATCTAAAGCGTAGGTCTCTAACTACTAAGCATCGCTACAATTAACGTGAGTCGCACCTTGTATCCCGTGCAACTGGGTATATGCGGTCTGGCATTGCGCGATGAATGCCATAAGTGTTCCTCTCTGTTGTGCTTGTTCAGTCCCACCTCGAAGTGCCATCGTAAGGTCTTCGATGACGCTATCGTCGGCGGGTGTGCGGTTAGGCAACGCTTGTAAGTTCCTGATCTGCAGGTACTATTAAGACTGCTTGGCACCGCAAGTAGTAGGCGTGGCACTTACTAAATTTTGGAGCGTGGTATGGTTCCACCAACCGCGCATTAGTGTTCCTTCCAACACCCCTTTACCCTTCCCGTTGTGCTTGATGCGCGACACGATTCCATTTGCTCGTTCCATGCCCCAGACGTGAGTGTTATAGAGCGAGCCGGTCTTAAGCATCCATTCCTCGAGATGCATCAAATAGTGAAAGTTTGGCGAGAGCGCGACGTTGTTATTTGCGTAATCAACGCATAGAGACTCCAGTAATCGCTGAGCGAACCCAATTTCTGATGGGGTGACCGAACGTTTATCGATTATGCTAACAGCAAGGCAAAAACGCAGGACTTGGCGATAGTGAAAGCGCATGCTACGAGAAGGGAAGCACTCTTCCAATCGTGGACACCTATCAGGTTCCCCAATAGACTGGTAGTGCTTTAGCCGTTGTTGGCGCAAAAGTTTCGCCCGCCAAGCTTGATGCTTCGCTCCTGGTGAGCTTTGGCTTCCACAAGGTACGTGTCCTGGACCAATTTCATCGCCGTCTCGAAACGCGAGGAAGAGTGGGACAAAAATGGTTCGGGAGGTTAGCTTCCATTGATCAGCTTTAATCGAGACCCGTGTTTGACCTAGCTGTATGCTGCAAATTAGCTATAAAAATCGTACATGCATTTTACGAACTTTAGGTGGCAGCCGTTGAAAGTTCCGCGGCAACCAGAGCTTTCCCAGGCATTCGTTGAAGATCTCTTGAGGATCCCTGTCGGTCGAGCGTCGTTTGTTGAGCATCCCTGGGCCTACCAACACTTGCTTAACGATCCAATTCATTGCGCCGAGATAAAGAAGATGCATCGCATCGGGTGGGGACGAAGTTGACGTGTGCCATCCAGGTATTCGATGGAGTGCAGTGAGTCGATTACCGCAGATATTGAAAAATTCCCTTCGCTCTTCCGGCGTTGGCAGAGACCCCCAGTGATACGCATTGTTAAGTTCCTCCTGGGGCTGACGAAAGACAAAATCTATGGTCTTGAAATTAGAACGTACTCAAACGTGCAAACAAACCCTACCTTGGCGAACGAATCCAACCGAAACCGAAAGGGAGGACAGGCGGGCATGGCAATATAAACAAAAGTTGAGCTCCGACTTAACACCGGCACCTCCACCCAGCTTAATGCGAGCAATTAAATCGGCAATATGCTGGGTAAGGTCGCCGTGCACAAGCTCTTCTTGATAGACAGGGGGATCGCCTCGCCGTACAATTATATGTACTCCTAAGTCGAAACATATCAGTATCACACAAAATGTCGATAGGATACATACCCTGTTTAAGCCGCAACAACTCGTCAATCAACGGTCCCAGCATCTGGTCAAGCGCATAGTCGCTTGGTTCCTTTGGTCCCGGCATGACAAGGCAAAGGGATAGGTTTTCCCGCAGAAAGCGCATATGCCTGGGCAAGTTGTTGATAGCAAGGTAGCAGGCTCCAACCGAGTAGTTGCCCTCCTTGGTTGCCTGAAACCTAGCAAAGAAGCAGCAGCGTTCATGTAACAAAGCTACATATAGCAATATAACTTACCAGTCGGTGTTCATGGATAACGAAAGACCGTATGGTAAACTAACAAATCGGAGCGGCGTAGGGAGTGGGCTTCGGTCGACAATTTTTCCATTGTTTGGATCCCGAAACCGTTCAAGTCCAGCCTCTATCGATCGCCATCCCCATCCCTCATTTATATCGCCTAAAGGCCGATTAGGGTCTAAGTTTTGTACCCAGCTATCACAAGATACAGGGGCTGTGAGCTCCTCACGATCATCTTCGGTTTTGCGCCAGGTCTGCATAAGTTCCGACATTCCCGGAAGGCTAAGAATATGAGTGATCCAGGCAATCGGCGAAGCAAAAGGATATGTAAGATTAGAAACTCGTCGCCGGCCACCAGACGCAAGTTTGCGTGTCGTAAAAAGTATACCCGGGCAGTCTGGGTTAATACATGTGTCGATGTCTGTGTCCCGAATGTATTCGGGCGAGTACCGGCGTCCACAATTCGGACAGAGCGTGAATGTCTTGACTATGTGATCGGTACTAACGCCGAGTCTCCTTTCGGCTGTCCCAATGGTCTGCGCCATCTTCGCAATATCCTCGGCTTGGATATCCGGGTGCGCAGCGATAGTTCGGCGAGCAGCTTTAAGTTGGTGTTTTAGCGCTCTGTGGGTAGCCCCGTAAAGCGTCTTTTGAACGAACGCGTCAATATATGCGTTTCGAATTAGGTCGGGCTCTTGGAATGCCGCACATTCGATTCCTGGAGCATCTTCATCGTCTGAGTGATCCCCAATCTCGAACGAGGCTTCATCAAGTGTAAACTGAAACTCAGGTGGCGCGTTATCTAGATGTTGAGCCTCGTCTTCCGCCAAGCCAAAATCCACGTCATATAGCGCGTCTTGTAGGTCGGGGTCATCTCTTCCCTCCTGACGCTCAAAGTCTTCATCCAAGCCAGCCAGGTTGTCGTGAGGATCGTAGGCTACCATGTCTAGTAGCCGATCAAATGGGTGTTCGCGTTCTACCTCGTCGGCGACACGTAATAATAGGTCATCTTCATAGTCCTCCACCGGAAATCGGATCTGCCCTCGACGGTTGGGCACGGTGGCTGGGGTGCCATCAAATGGGCTAGATGCACGCATAGAGCCAAGTACTTCCTCTAACCCAGATGCGCTAGCAGGAGATGCGGGTTGGGTTGGCGATAGGTGCGGGCTTGGAGCAGGCTGGAAGTAATCAAAAATCGGGTGTGCATCTTCGGTATCGCCGAAAGAGGGGTCTCCGGCTTGCTCGGAGGCATGGTCAGCGTCGATAGGACGCTCCGGACTACTAGGCTGCCGTGGGTAGCGGGTTCGGTGATCGTCGATTGTCCTAGGCTTCTGTTTGACGGTCCCTTGGCATTGTCCACAATAACAAAATGTGGGCATTTGGTTTCTATGGTGCGACTTACAAGAGTACATTGTTAAATACACGAAACAGGGAGCTGCATTCAGTTGCAACATACCCGGCGCTGTTTCTTCGTAGCTGGCCCGGCATCGCCGTGTGGCTCGTATTCCATCGGGTAAGTAAAGTTCGAAAGGGCGGATACGAATATTCAAGCGTAATGGGTTTGTAGGTGAGTTGAAGCGTTCAGGACAGCTCATCGATTGGACGCGATATCAAGCGGACTGAGCTACACAAGGCAGATATGTCACGTGTAAGTCCTGCACGTGCAGCCGTCGATTTGAATATGTCGAATTTGTTCGGAGTTATTACAAGATATATCAGGTAGTTGTGCTTATCATATGAGTCATATAACCAGATATGGAATAATTACACGATTTTTCCTGACTACTCGCGCTTTTATCCACCTACGAGTTCCTGTGTTCGGGTGGCACATTCCATAGGTTTATATGTTGTAGCATCTACATTTCGAGCTTAGGCTTGAGCATCGCGGCCTT
>WSLM01000787.1:0-12477 GCA_019677335.1 Ceratobasidium sp. UAMH 11750 | reverse complement strand
ACGCCTCTCCATTGGTCGGTCGTGCGCGGGAACCGGATGTGCATTCGCCGATTGGTCGAGTCTGGTGCCGACTTGGGTGCGAGGAGTTCGGATGGGAAGACAGCCCGTGATATGGCCGTTGAACTCAAGAGCATTGGCGCCTGGAGGAAGGCCCTCGAAGAGGGTGGGTTTGACGAAGATGGTCGTAAACGTGCCAAGCCGCTGAACGAGGTATATCATACTTGCCTGCGATCCCTCTATTATGGACTGACCTCTCCCACAGCGCAACACTAAGCTCGCCGTCTTACTCACCCCTACCGCCTTTTTATATCTAATTTTCAAAACCCTTGATACCCTACCGTGGTATACCGGGATTCCGCTTGCCATGGCGGAATTCTTTGGCATGCATCACGTATGTCGGCCTTCTCGGCAACCGTATTTCGACTTGTTGCTAATGTCAACTCTTGTGTGCAGATCATATCCCGGGTGCTCCTCAATCACAAGTCTTATTCCGAACCCCTAACCGCGTCTCCCTATTTTGCCGGTATTATCCTTGGCAGCTTGATATGGGTAACATGGGGCTGGGTCACTATACTTGTTCCCGGTAAGCCTGTCATCTCCCGAATCTAGTTTGTCAGTATGTTCATTCCACACTTCTTTCGTGCAGCCCTTCCGGACCATTCCCTTGCCCACTTGATCTATTTCCTCTCTGCTGCTCTATGCGCATACAACTTTTTCCGTGCTATCACGCTGGACCCGGGCACCTGCCCAAGGCCTGGAAGCGAAAGTGAAATGAAATCCGTAAGTCTTGTCCTTCCTTTAATACCGGTTCTTGCTCAATGTTTCCCACTTGCGGATTGGGCCTTTTTGCGTTATGATCCTTGACTGATTCGTTCGAATTACTAGATTGTCGAAAAGCTTGCGTCAGAGGGAAAGCTCAACGGGCAGACGTTTTGTATCTCGTGTTTGGTGAGTGGTGGTATTTGCGGCTTTTGTGAAACGTTGCTCACCCTGACGCACCGTAGGCGCGGAAACCTTTGCGATCAAAGCATTGCCGAGTGTGTGATCGGTGTGTCGCACGGTTTGATCAGTAAGTATACGATTATATTTGATTCCCTCGACAGAATATTGACGCTCAGATCCTCGATGCAGTCACTGTCCGTGGGTTTGGAACTGTGGTGCGTTATTGCGTTTAAATTTCCCGGTTCATTTATGCTAATTTCTTGTAGTGGGAGTGCACAATCATCGACAGTTCATAACCTTCGTGAGCACGCTTGTATCTGGAATCTTGTGGTTCAACTATCTCGCATGGCAATGTATGTACGAGCCCGCTTTCACATTACTTGCTCTAATACGTTTTCCCATAGACTTCACCCTACCCGTTTCCCAAAAGCCTCCCAATCCCGGCGCCCCGGCTCCACCTCCGCCAGCACAACCATCCGCTTCCTGCCCTCTCTCCCCTAGTCTCTGCGAATTCACGGCTGCCAACACCTTCATGATTTCGCTTGTCCTATGGGCCTCTCTCCAGCTCTCGTGGACTGTGATTCTGCTCGCCGGACAACTCTGGCAAATTGCACGCCAGATGACTACACTCGAGGTCTCGAACCTTGGTCGATACGGATTCATGGGCGGCAAGGGGGGCACGAGTCTCAACGGCCAGGATGGTCACTCCCACTCGCATGCCCCAGGTGAAGGACACGGCCACGGCCATAAACACCAACATAAACACGGTATCGCCGGATGCTGCAGCAAGATCTCTGGCGTTGTCATGTCCCTCACCGGCCTCGAGCGGTACACCAAGTTCCGCGCAGGTGAAGGTCTGAAACGTGCCAAGACGGCGCGGAACCCGTTTAGTACCGGCGTGGTAGGGAATTGTACAGACTTTTGGACGGCAGGGAAGACGCTGGGCGTTGACTACCGACTTGTGTATGAAGTGCCTGATGAGGGATTCCTCGAGGCAAAGAGGCGTCGTGGGGAGGACGATGAGGTTTACTTGGGAGGTGGTGGGTCTGGAGGAAAGCGGGGTGCGTTGTTGGGCCGGTTGAAGGCTATGATGGGTGCTGGAGGAGCGGGCGCGAGGGGATATGAACCTGTTAGGATGAGTGCGGATGTATGAGGGATGGTTTAGTCGCTGGGGAACGATGTGCTACAAGGATATTGGTTGCTTTTGTATAACGCTCTCCCTCAATGAATTATTTAGCTATGAATGCTCGGTATACACCGATCTTATCCATGTCCGTCTCACGAGTCGATGCATATATGCATTGTTGTTGGTATTATCACACCCCAATGGTGGTAATTACTGCATACCTTTCCTCAAGCAGGCAGGCCAATCAAATGAGCGGCACAGTTGATAAATTTTGACATATAAAGACTTTTATTTTGACCCTCAATACTGTGCCCAACCTCATAGCCACGCGTCAAGCCCGACGATCTCCACGCCCTGACCCTCTACGAGTTCCCCGATTACGTGTACCGTCCCCCCAATTAGCTCCTTTGCCTTTCCGACATCATCTTTCCCTACGACTACAACCATCCCGATTCCGCAGTTGAACGTCCGCGCCATCTCAAGCGGCTCGACTCCCCCAGCTTTAGCTAGCCACCTGAAAACCTCCGGGTACGGATACGAAGCCGCGTCAATGCGGGCTGCTGTCCCACGAGGCAACACCCTTGGAATATTCTCGACGAATCCTCCGCCGGTGATGTGTGCGAGTCCTTTGAGCACCGAAGCGCGAATGGCGGGCAGAAGCGTACGGACGTATATCGTAGTTGGAGTTAGGAGAGCTGCACCGAGGGTGGTGGATGTAGACCACGGGCAGGGATCTGTGTATGACAACCCAGTACGAGCGATGATTTTGCGAACCAGAGAAAAGCCGTTGGAGTGTAGACCTGAAGAGGGAAGACCGAGAAGGATGTCTCCTGGGGCGATAGTGGGTTTGGGGAGAAGAAGGTGTCTGTCGACGGCTCCTACTGCAAACCCAGCGAGATCGTAATCGCCTATGGTGAATGTTTATTGATAAGATAATAGTGCTTGGTTTGAACAAATTAAAATGTACTTGCCCTCGTGATACATTCCCGGCATCTCGGCCGTCTCACCCCCGATCAATGCGCATCCAGCTTCGGAACATCCAGCCGCGATACCTTTGATGACCTGGGCGGCGACCGGAACATCGAGTTTGCTGCAGCCGTAATAATCCAAAAAGTACAATGGTTCCGCGCCTTGCACGACCAGATCGTTCACGGACATTGCAACTAAATCAATCCCTACTCGCAACATGGTCAATGTGCTATTTGTAGTGGCAGAGGGTAACCGGTGATGACCGTACCAACAGTGTCGTGCACACCAGAATCGAGTGCAACGCGGAGCTTTGTACCCACGCCGTCCGTTCCGCTCACGAGCAGTGGATCGCGCATATTCAGCTCTGCAGCCTTCAGGTCGAACACGCCGCCAAAGCCGCCGATCGAGCCATCTGCCCCCGGTCGGCGTGTGCTACGCGTATACGGCTTGATAGCTTCAACCAGCGCGTTGCCGGCATCGACTGACACGCCAGCTTGGGCGTATGTCAAACCGGAAGCGGCTGGGGATGCAAGTGCTCTTTTATGGTTGTGAATACATCGAAATTTATGGAACTAATACGAGTATATGCGCACCTGTGTGCAATATCCCTGCGGAAGGTCTTGCCTTCGAAACTCACGGCGTCTACCCCTTTGTATGCGCGGTCAAGAGCCTCGCGGAGTGTTTCGCCATATGCGGCAACCGCGATAACGCGTCCACCGGATGTGACTACTTGGCCATCCTTGCTGGAGGTTCCGGCATGGAATACCACCGTACCTAGGAGCGGGGTCGTCAGCCCAAAGTATACGACCGTCAAGGAGGGCAAATCATACTTTCTGGAACGGCGCCAACCGTGATGGTCTTGCCTTTTGGGTAGCTTCCGGGGTATCCTTGGGACGCGAGAATGACCGAGACGGCAACTCCAGGACGAGTAGCAATCTTCACGCTGTCGAGACGATGTTCTGCGCACGCCTGTTCACTAAATCAGTTTACGTATTTATGTCTAGAAGGGGGGATCTCACAAGCAAAACCTCGGCCAGGTCAGTCTCATCGGACAATAGCAGCATGAGAGCCTCCGTTTCTGGATCGCCAAATCGAACGTTATATTCGAGAACTTTAGGTCCAGATTTAGTGAGCATGAACCCGGTGAAGAGCATCCCGACAAACGGAAATCCTTTATAAAAAATATGAGTTTAGATTATAGTTGCTCAATCGAATCGAGAATGAATGCGTACCATCCTTGCGCATGCCGTCGATCGTAGGTTGAAGCGTCTCTTTGAGGATCCTAGCCATGACATCTGGCGTGGCAACGGGTGCCGGCGCATATGCGCCCATTCCGCCGGTGTTCAGACCCACATCGCCCTCTCCTATCCGCTTATGGTCTTGAGCAGCTGGCAAGGGTACAACCGTATAGCCATCCGAGAATGCGAGCACAGAGAGCTCTGGACCTTCTAGGCACTCCTCAATAACAACTTCGTCACCTGATAAGATACTTCAATTCGCAGCGATATCCTCAAAGTCAAATTCTTACGTACCTGCACTCCCAAAAGCCCTATCGAGCATGATCTCTCGCAACCCGGTTTCGATTTCAGCGTCTGTCTGAGGAAGAAGTACGCCCTTTCCGGCCGCGAGCCCACTAGCCTTGAGAACGACCTTGAAGCCGCACGTGCGCACATACTCCAACGCCTCGTCGAACTCGGACGATTTGAAAGTCCGGTAGACGGCAGTTGGGATATTGTGCCGACGCATAAAGTCTTTAGAGAACGCCTTGGATCCCTCCATTTGAGCGGCTTTCTGGGATGGGCCAAATACGGGAATCCCAACTAGCGGAGGCCGTTAGTTAGACTGAGACTCTAGGTCCGTTTGAGCCCATACCTTTCCTGAAAACTGACTCTATGCCGTCGACTAGAGGTTGCTCGGGTCCAGGAATAACAAGGTTTACCTATGCTTATGCTTGCGGTCAGCGATTTTTTTAAACAGTCAACCACTCAACTCACATTGTTTTTCAACGCAAACTGCTTCAACCCCTCGAAATCGTCCGCGGCAACGTTGATATTCATTGTCTTTTGGCTCTGAGTGCCCCCATTGCCTGGTGCGACATATACCTTCTGGACCCGAAGGGATTTTTCAAGCTTCCAAGCAAGAGCATGTTCGCGCCCGCCGCTTCCAACTACAAGAACGTTGAGGTCTGCCATGTGGATACGGGAGATGTGGTGGTGGTCAGGAAGTGATCATCCACAAGCGCGGAACTGGGGCGTTTATGGTCAGCAAATTTTTTGATCAACCTCCTCTTATCGCCGACCACCCTCCAAACGTGACATTATGGCCAAAAGACCCGCAACAGAGACAGCCAGCACAGAAGACGGCCAGGCATATGCTAAGGTTCCTGCAACGGGGACGGACGCCCATCGAAGATCGGTCTCAGTCGACGAAATGGGCGAATTTGAAGATGAATGGGAGGATGATTTGGAGAGTGACGGCGAGGTCGTGGATAGTGGTGGTGACGATGATGAGGATGACTCCAGTATGTAGTCCTGCACCCGATACAATCTATGCGATTGACCCCCGACAGACATGGAGGTGGACCAAGCCCCCGAAGATGAAGACGAATCACCTGGCGCTCCAGACGTATATCTTCCGGGCTCGCATAAACTCGCAGAGGACGAGGTGCTAGAAGCCGATCAGTCAGTGTACGAGATGCTTCACCAAATGAACGTGAACTGGCCTTGTCTATCTTTCGACGTGTTGCGAGACGGATTGGGAGACAACCGACAAACGTACCCAGCAACTGCGTATGTCGTTACCGGTACGCAGGCCGATATGGCTTCCAAAAACGAGGTGATGGTTATGAAAATGAGTCGTATGTGCAAAACTCAAAAGGATGATGGTGCGTTGTGAGTTTTACAATATCTTCTGGTTTGATTAGTGCCTAATAAATTTCATTTAGGAGACTCCGAGGACTCGGATGACGACTCGGACGTAGAGGATGAAGAAGCTGCCCTGGAATATCGTTCAATACCACACCCAGGCGGCGTCAACCGAGTTCGCGCCCAACCATTCTCATCCCTCCCCTCGGCGACCACACCCTATCACGTCGCAACCTGGTCCGAAACCGGCAAGGTCCACATCTGGGACGTCCGACCGCTCATCGAAAATCTAGACGTTCCTGGGTACAATCTTTCCAAATTGCAAACTTCCAAACCTGTGTACACAGTCAACCAGCACGGCCGCACTGAAGGGTTCGGACTTGATTGGGGCGCTCCGACGGCTGGACCAAGGCTATTATCTGGGGATCTCGACGGCCGGATCTTCCTCACCACTGCCAATCAATCTTGCTTCACCACAGCTGCGGCGCCGTTTACCGGGCACACCCAGCCCGTTGAAGATATCCAATGGTCCCCTAGCGAAACGACAGTATTTGCATCCTGTTCCTCTGACAAAAGCGTGAGGGTATGGGATGTACGCGCCAAAGGCCGAAAGAGTGCGGCGCAGATAGCGCGAGCGCACGATAGCGACGTCAATGTGATGAGCTGGAATAGGGGTACTTCGTATCTTCTTGTGACAGGCGGAGACGAGGGCGGGATCAAAGTTTGGGACCTAAGGAACCTAAAGAGGTGCGTCTTCCTGCCCATCGTTTGCTTTTCACTCATTTGTAATTTTGTCTGACTCACTTTGCCGCGCTATTATCATTTGGGCTCGGCTAGTGCGACCGCTGCGCCCCCGTCACCTGTTGCCCTTTTCACTTGGCACAACGCGCCCATCACCTCGATAGAGTGGCATCCGACCGAGGATTCTGTCTTTGCGGCCTCTGGCTCCGATGACCAAGTCACATTGTGGGATTTATCGGTTGAACAGGATGAAGATGAGGTGGGAACTAAAGAGATACACACGGCGAACGGACAAAAGGTGGGCACAAATGAGGCTTGGAGCTCGTGGTAATTTGGACTGACAATTTTGGTTTTGAATAGTTGAAAGACGTTCCATCCCAATTGTTGTTTGTGCACCAGGGGCAGTCAGATGTCAAGGAGATCCATTGGCATCCTCAAATCCCTGGGTGTGTTGTGAGCACAGCGTACAGCGGATTCAATGTTTTCAAGACGATTTCGGTGTAGGATAGGCATATTGCATATTGATTGAATGGTACGAGGAACATGAATGCATATATGATTTTACGGAGCCAGCAAACGTACGATAGAGAAGCTGGTCAACAGGGCTGGGTTCTAAGCCGAGGCGGAACGCGGTATACCAAATGAACAAACTACTGTTACACATCGGCTAAACAATTACATGGGGTAGCAACGTATGCCTAGAGTAGTCGCGAGTGATATACAGCATTACAAGCCAAACAATTAAATTACAACCGAACAAAAGAGTACTGAGCGTAAGGCGTAGCGAGCGCGCGTTGCGGAAGCTGCCCACTTGCAACGCACTTGCACCCAGTATTCATCATAAGTTAAATAAATGTCAATGGCATAGGAAAAAAGGGGGGAGGCGGAATTTTGGGTCTACCGGTAATTCGAACCGTTCATGTGGTCGTACATACCCATGCCGGCAAAGTCAAAAGTGTAATTGGCGTCATGGTGGCTTCCAGGGTGTGAAGATCGACCGACCGCTCGGCCCTGAGGGAAGAACGTTGGAGCGGAGCCGACGAACAAAGGCGCTTCATAAGCCATTGATGGGGAGAGCAAGCCTGGCGTTGTGCTTCCAGGAGCTAACTGAGGTTGACCGGGGCTGTACATTTCCATACTCCCAGTAAACATGCCTATGAAGTCTCTCAGAAGATTGTTGCGATAGGTGACATTCGGGCAGCTCACCATCATAAGGTCCCGGAGGAGATGGACGCCGGTCGGACATAACTGGGGAAGGCTGACTGCTGGACCCACGCGCCCGACGCGTACTATTGACTTGTTCTGGATGCTATGAAACACAGTAAGCATTACGCCCACGTGGTGCGTGCCAGCATAGACTTACGTTGTCCAGCCATGTCCGAATAATCCTGGTGGGTTCGGTAAACGTTCCATCCTGTAAGCAGTCGTTCCAGACCTCCAGCGTTTTCAGCATCGCTTGAAGCTTGAGCACAACTGAAGGGGATGGCGAGCGACGATGTTTATATGTGTTGACGCTAGTCCCGAGCTCTGTAGAGAGCTCCCACACAATTTGCATAACAGGGGGATAGGCATCCCTGAACCCAGCAAGTTCGAGGCGCGAGACGATAGGCGCTTGTGGATCGCCCGCATGAACGTCGGCGTCGCCACTGAAGTCGCCTAGTAATGCTGTCAAGGCGGAGTAACACCTGCAATATTACGACAGTCAGGATGAGGCCACGGGGGGCGGGGCTGGTACTAGACTCACACTCGCAGCGCTATGCATCCTTTTTGTTCAGACTTGAAATCGTCTTTTGGAATCGAGTGAACAAAACGAACAAAGTCCCTGATGCGTGCAAGTGCAACAATCGCCTCTTTCAGTCTGCCCACAAGGTCGGACGACCGAACGCTTAACCGGACGTGGATACCGGCATGGACAGCCGCAAGCGAGTATCTTGAATCGGCCCCAACGTACTGGCGCAGCAAGTCGTAGCTCTGGCTTGGAGCCTGGATGAGGAGCTCGAAGTCTGAGACCGACAATCAAACGCTTTCAGTTCTGCTCTATGGACAGTACGTTAACCGAACATACCTTGCGCGCTCAGACGCCTTGAAGCCGCTTGTTGTTTCTTGCCTGGTCTGTTCACGGCTCGGTTCTGAATTGCGCAGGGGTCAGCCACGAGAACACCATGAGAAATAAGCGAATCCCACGTTTGTGCCCGAAAGCGACGACTGGGACACCGAGAACATGTGTTGGGAGGACGACTGGTCTGGCGGCGAAAACGAGGGGTCGATGGCCCAGGTTGAAGCTTGGTGGTGTTGGTAGTCCATGTACGCTCCTTCCTGAGATCCGCAAGCGTTCAAAACAACTCGTGGCTTTCCTGCGCTGCCCAGGTAAAGAGTCCGGCTGAGGTTGGCACGGTCGTGGTGTGGGCGGCGATCGGGGCCAGTATCAGATTGCTCTTTGCCACAGGGCGGGTCGCTGGTGTACTCTGCAGAGGATTGTGGCGGCTTTATACCAGATTCCTCCGAGTGGCGGTAACAAGAATCGTGCGCAGCGCCTCGTCTCGGTGTATGGCTAGGTCGGGACATGTTGTATACGCTGGTCACGGTCAGATCAATCTGTGAAAAGTTGAGAGGGAGATGGGGTCGAGAGTAGGGATTCACCATCAAGTTATCCTTGACGTAGCAGTGACAAGGTTTCACATAGCATAGCCGGACGCTCCTCGACTTCCCGTGCGAACCGCTCATCGCTCGCTCAATTTAGGACCATCGAAGAGCGATCAGCGGAGGATGAGCAAACATGTGGCTGCGGACAATACACGTGAACAAACTAGCGCATATACGCTAAAGGATAGGGGAACTCACCGGATATTGTCCAAACCAACATGCGACTTGCTGGTATAAATCGTTGACTTTGCAAACCAAGTTAACTGAGAAATTTTGAACAATTATCTACTCCCCGAACTCGTGTAAAAGCAAGTCATTCATGAGCGCTCAGTAAGATACATAGCTTCAAGCGCCCGCCCATGTTTTGACCATATCTGGCACTCGATTCCAAAGGGGACTAGACAAGCGCTGGGTCACGTGACCGTAAGGCCAACATCCGACTCGCATCTAACCAACAGAGATAGCATTTGCTCCGCTTGGTGTCCATGAGGCTCGCTTGGGAACCCTCAAGCCCTTGCCTATCTTCCGCGTCTTTTTCGAATTTATCTCGTCCTTGTCGGAAGGAATCGACCAGGTTTTCGGATGCCTCAGCTGGTCAACCGCGCCCGAGGTGGTCGAGTGCCGAGTGGGAGTATCGGAGCGAGGCGGTAGAGAGGTTCCCAAACTCGAGCCCTTGGCGGCCAACCGATCAGCGCCCTTTTTCTTTTGGGACTCGTGAGCTCGAGACAAACAATCGAAGTCATTTAATGACGAAAGCGTACTCTTTGCTCATCGAGAGTGCGATTGCGGAGGCGCAGTTTCTCCTTGCGCTGGTCGCTATTGCCGCCGCCGCCCGCCGTTAGTTCGACATTGATACGTCGGCCGACTAGCTCGGTATGATGCTTTCGGATGGCGAGCTGCATGGCACCATGGGACGAAAACTCGAGGAACGCACATCCCTTGCTTTTGGCAGCTTGCACAGCAGTCTGCGCTTTACCGCTACGCGGCTTAGATGTGAGGAGTCTGATGGACGGCGGAGGTTCTACACCCTGTGAGACGTCAGACTGACACAACCTGACATGTACGTACTGCATTCTTGGAAATGTTCTAGTATCTGTTCTTTCGATATGGTATACGGAAGATTCCCTAACGGCGACAGATCAACACACAGCGAACGTCCAGAATGATGATAATACGCACCAACAAATAAGATGAATTTCTTCGCCCCCACCCCTGGACCTTCGGCGTTGCCCGGTTCAACAGAATTTTCCGTTCGTTTTTTCTTTGATTTTTTCGCCGACGGTGCCTGGATAGAATCAGATGCAGTTTCATCCGGCGCACCATCGCGGCCCTCCGCGTCCGCACGCTTTCGTTTCCTGCTCCCCGGTTTGCACACGGAGACAGGAGCGTCGAGAAGAACATTCCGCGCAGACGCTAGCCCATCACTTGGCCGCTCTTGTTCGTCCTGGACCTCAGGCTCGGGAATATCGGCAGGCTCTTCGGGCGCAGTTTTGGTTTTGCCCCTGCGTTCACGAAAGGCTAATCCTTTCTTTTGTTTCTTAGTCAGTTTAGGCTCTGTCGGCATGGATAACTAATTTGGACAATCGAACAGCAAGGGGGTCGGGGCGCAAGATCCAGAATAACCCGAGTACTTGGAGTGAACGATGGTAAACAAATTCAAAATTAGCATGCGAACGGCCACGTGACATGCAGCCCGGCCCGAAACTTCCGGTAGCCACCCGACTGATTGGCTGCCACCCATCCACCATCCCGGACATGACTACTGGTCCCACCGAAGCCACGATGGACCCACCTGCCGTTCGCGATAACGGATACTACTTCGATGATGGGAGTGTTATATTCCGTGTCGAAAATACGCTTTTCAAGGTAATTGATTCAATTTGAGTTTGAGAAACGCAGCCCAATCCGCACAAACTAAGTGTCTTCTCAGATTCATGCGACCCGCCTTACAAGTGTCTCCGAAGTCTTGCATGATATGCTCCAGCTCCCTCAGAGCCCAGATTTCATAGAAGGAACCCATGACACGAACCCTGTACCACTACTGGATGTCAAAGCTGAACAGTTCCGCAATTTGCTCTATATATTCTATGAGTCGTAAGTGCTCCATCAGAAGTACAGTAGGCAGCTATATTAACCCATAAAGTCAGGCCTGTGGACCCCGATCTCATAGTGTTCATGTCTGGTGCTTCGAATATGCGGAACTCTAGTCCAGAGGCATTTAGGCGTTACCTGGATATTACAAGCCTGGCACGCCGATACCTCATGCAAACCATCGAAAGCTGGGCCTATGCGCAACTTCAAATCCTTTCAGCAACAACGTCGCGTATCCGCCAGCTTCCTCCCAGCCACCTCCGTGATGCTTTAAACTACGCCAAAATTCGTTGTTCCAGTTCAAGAGATGACGAATTCCTGCGGAGCATCCGAAATGCTTTAGCGTGTTCTATGTGTGGTACTCCTCTTGGTGGAGATTGTCTTGAAATTTACCAGAATCCCTCCACCGCCGATCGCTTTCTCTATGCCTTGTCATACACCTGCCTGTTGAGTCTGGGCTACGAATCCACACAATGGATCACCTTAACGAGGGACGATCGGGCAATTCTCTATGCGTCTCAGGTTCGCTTGTCGCCACTCCCGGGCTCCCTTCCCTTCCGACCACTGGCCAGCGTAACGGATATTATCGAAAGTGTCGACGACAAAGGGCAACCTTTATCCCTGTGCACGCATACGACGAGTATCTTATCCTCTGTGTGGGTAAGCAATGTCAAAAAATGGCAAAGCAAAATTTTACGCGAGGGTATGCACAAAATCCGAGCTCTTCCATCGAACCGAATGGAGCTGGCAGAAGCATTCGAAGCAGCCCCATGCCAGTGCGCCGAACAGTGCAGCAAGAAGGTATTGGCCAAGGTCGACTGGCTGGTTGAGTCACTGTTATACAAGCTAGTTGACTTTCGTGAAACATTGTTGAAGTAAGTATTACTACTCCGATCATTGATTTCAGTTCACTCAAAATCATTCTTTTCAGGAATATGTAGCTTTTTTGTGTTTATCGTTTTAGGTGCTTCAAACTACACATGACTAAGAAATGCATAGGTTATCGCGGAAACTGCGCATACAAGCCAATTTTCCTCTGGGTACTTGTACAGGATGTACCAGGAATTCAACTAAATTTGACCATTTTGATTGGCTGCCGTC
>WSLM01000786.1:0-12484 GCA_019677335.1 Ceratobasidium sp. UAMH 11750 | reverse complement strand
GGTTCCTCTGCGTACGATACATCCTCCACGCTACCTGCCTTACTCTACTAGAAGAACTGGGCACGCTAGATGAAATATTAGGGTTACTCCCACCAAGCGACGACTGGAACGAATTCTCCGACTCCATAGCCGATGCAGCCAGTGGACTAACAGCCGATACCGTCCCCACCGCCGCCTTGCCCCGCATCCTAAACCAGATATTCAGCGAGACGAATTTCTCCAAATTTCAAGGCAGAGTTGAAACTGACGCCGGATTCCTCATTCGTCAACTTTGGATGGACCGAGAGTCGTTTTTTGCGCTTTGCTCGGATGGCTTGCTTCCTGGATGCGCTCTACTTTTTCTCGCAGCTTGGAAATGGTTTCCAACGGAGCCCCGGCGCCGGTGAGCCACACACTTTACGCACACGCATCGATTGTTGCTGATAACAGTTAAAGTTTCCGCACGGACTGCTTACTCTTACAGGACCTCTGTTACCGCCTATATCTTGTCGGGTCTAACGAGGAGCTTCAAGTCCTGCACCACGTATGCCTATACATAATCGACAAGAACATAGAATGGGACAGGTTCGAGGAGCGTTTCGTTAGCTCGGAAGACAGCCGCGAGCTCGGTCAGGCATACGGAGAATTATTATCCAAGGCGCGGAAAAACGAGTCAATCGTCCAGGTTCTTTCCGTTGAAATCACGGGCTTGGTCGGCAAGTTCGTACTGGAGATGGTAGGGGTCGATGAAACCGCAACTCTACAAGACAAACTCATCGTTCACCATCAAAATTTCGAGTTTCTGTGGTTGTTCCTCGAACACCGGCACCGAATCTCGCTAGTCGATGGTGACAGGATCAAGCTTTATGCTTCGACTATATTCATGGTTACCGCGTTAGTACACATTACATATGCACCTTTTTTTGTCTAACGCCCATCAACTAGAAACTGCCAGGTACACCTTGTAAAGACTCGAGACGACCAGATTGATTTCGCACGAATGTTGGCCGCTAGCGACATCGTCAGTCTCACGGCCCGTATTTTACTCACGGTCATGGATCAAGGCGAGGCGTTTTTATGCAATCCCATATCCCGGTATCTTCTAATTAACATCTGGTGTCTAGACTATGTGTTTCAGGGCATGGACGAATGGGTGATTTTGCTCGGGTCAATCGTCAGATTTGGAGAGTCTCTCGACAAGTCAATATCTCACGCCCCCGAGCGCTTTTATGAATCGAGAATCGAATGGGCCAAGTTCCTCGACCAGTTAGGACTAGAAGTGCGACTAGGGGTAATCGAATTTGACGGAAAAGAGGAATTCCTAAGTCTGCTGGTGATGAACATGACCAGCTGGGCCAAGAGCAGGGGTTTCTTGGGAGTCGACAACCAACCACCTCAAAGCTGTGGGTATTCTCGATGCGTTCAGCCTCTTAGACAGGAAAGAGCTCTTGGAGTGGGCTATATGTGCGGGAAATGCAGGGCGATGAGGTATTGTAGTCAGGATTGCCAGCAAGCGTGAGTGTTGAGCTCCGGGTTCTGAAACGTGCGGCTCATTTGGATTGTTGGTTTGAATGCGACGGGATTTGTAGCGATTGGAAGTTCTCTCACAAGTCAAGGTGCAGGTTCCCCGCCAATCGACTACTAAGAGGGCCGAATGGAGCGTAAGGCAAGTGACTGATTAAGACCAATTTGGGCATAGTCGACGTCACTAATGCGACCTCACATCGCAGATGAAACGAGAAGTAGGTTTTAAGGAATTGGTTGGAGCACTTGCTGAAGCTCTGACCATGAATTTCCTTTCGTCTCGCGTCTGCGCTCATTCCTTGAGGTCAAGTTTCAGACGTAACTTTTGTGGATACACCGTTACTTGCGACATCTTTTAGCACACTTAGCCCTTGGTTACAGTTATTTCTATACCGTAATGATCTTATGAATCTACGTTTTAAGCTTTCATCGATGCTCACTGACTGCAGCAAGTATGTGTCATTTGCAAGGACGTCTGACCGGCGAGGATGGCTTTCCTTGCCTGTACAAAGCTTGGCGAAGACTATCTTCAATCTAAGCGTGATTTTCTTCAACGATCTAATATCAAGTCTCACAACTACACCACTCTCCCTGCTGATCCGTTTTCCGAGAGAATTGTGGGTCAAACACTACCAAACATCCGCAAGTACTCGCCTCTCACCATCATAAAGGAGTTCATCTTGTGTAAGTTAACCATATGCTGAAACAGAAGTTGAAGCTGAAAGGCTTAGGGAGAATTCTAGTTCTTCCACACCACCAGCGCAACATAAAACCGAACAGATTTGGATGAACCGTGGTCTCGTAAGCCCCGTGCCAGTGAGCTTGGGCCCCACATAGATCGAGTTCCTGCCTGTAGGAAGTCTCCTAGTCAATCTCCGGGCCGTGCTTCAGACCAGTATGATTTACTGCCTCTCCTCAGTCCTGCGGGCCTGAAGGGTGTCACGCATCTCGGCCGCAACGGTCATCTACTCGGGACAAAAAAGGGCGTATACACAGTACACAAGACTTGCCTGACACCGGGTATGCTTGATGTGCGCAGCCATTGCCCCTGGCTGAACGGTGTATCCTGTCCGAGTTTGGGGTCGTGGCTACACGTGACTTTGAAACAAAGGTTCATGTGGCAAATCAAATCAGCCCGCCACCCAAAGCCTTACTCGCTTTGTTCGGCTAGACAATGATCAACGCGAGCTCTGCAATAATATATCGGCTTTACACCTAGCCATGGTGCCTATATACTGTTTAATACCCTTAGAGCTCAATAGATCGCAACAAAAATTCTGCTGAAAACCTTGTTCTGGTCGAAAGGGTGGAACAGAACCAGTAAACACGAACTAGCAATTAGTCGGCTTCGCAGCATGCGTGAGGACTATTTAGACTTGATTGTATATAATTGCTTAGAGCAGGTTCCATATCCTTGCTACGAGGCAACTGCAGGCGGGAACGTAAACACTGCCAAAGTACAACAAATGATGAACGGTAGATCCCTTGCACCAACGTCAGTGGCGCTAGCAAAACGCGGACAACCAGCCTGATCGTACACTCAACCACCACAGGGACACGATATTTTCTCAAAAAATTTACTAGATGGCTTCCGAGGCTTCCGACGATGGTTTCTGGGGCCCGGAACTTGGCCAGTACTCGCGCGACTTTGACCCATATATATCAGAGATCTCCTGGCAGACGTACACGGACTCTTCTGGGACACACGAAATCCCTACCTTGGACGGCTTGGAAACTATCTTGGGCCTTTCTGATCCACGGCGTAGCGATTTTCACAAGGCCGAGCTATCGATTAGCGAGGCGATGGAAATGATCAAAATATACACGACGGATGGGGATGGGCAACCTGTGAGTGCCGAACCAACATAACTCTACTTAATCCGCGTTCACTTAATTTACAAACTTGACGGTAGATTTTCAAACACTACTGGGGCTTCCTCTGCGTACGATACATCCTCCACACCACCTGCCTTACCTTGTTAGAAGAGGTAGGCATGCTCGACGAAATACTGGGGTTACTCCCACCAAGCGAGGATTGGAACGAATTCTCCGACTCCATAGCCGATGCAGCCAGTGGACTAACAGCCGATACCGTCACCACCGCCGCCTTGCCTCGCATCCTGAACCAGGTATTCAGCGAGACGAATTTCTCCAAGTTTCAGGGCAGAGTTGAAACGGACGCCGGATTCCTCATTCGTCAACTCTGGATGGACCGAGAGTCATTTTTTGCGCTTTGCTCGGACGGTTTGCTTCCTGGGTGCGCTCTACTTTTCCTTGCAGCTTGGAAGTGGTTTCCAACGGAGCCCCGGCGCCGGTGAGCCACATACTTGACGCACGTGCATTGATTATTGCTGACAATAGTCAAAGTTTCCGCACGGACTGCTTACTCTTACAAGACCTTTGCTACCGCCTATATCTTGTCGGGTCTAACGAAGAGCTTCAAGTTCTACATCGCGTATGCCTATACATAATCGACAAGAACATAGAATGGGACAGGTTCGAGGAGCGTTTTATTAGCTCGGAAGACAGTCGTGAGCTCGGTCGGGCGTACGGAGAATTATTATCCAAGGCGCGAAAAAACGAGTCAACCGTCCAGGTTCTCTCTGTGGAAATCATGGGCTTGGTCGGCAAGTTTGTACTGGAGATGGTGGGGGTCGATGATGCCGCGACTCTACAAGACAAGCTGATTGCCCACCATCAAAATTTCGAGTTTTTGTGGTTGTTCCTCGAACATCGACACCGAATCTCGCTAGTCGATGGTGACAGGATCAAGCTTTATGCTTCGACTATATTCATGGTTACCGCGTTAGTACATATTGCATACGCACCTTTTTTTTGTCTAACGCCCATCCACTAGAAACTGCCAGGTACACCTCGTAAAGACCCGAGACGACCAGATTGATTTCGCACGAATGTTGGCCGCTAGTGACATCGTCAGTCTTACGGCGCATATCTTACTCACGGTTATGGATCAAGGCGAGGCGTTTTTATGCAATCTCGTATCCAGGTATCTTCTAATTGATATCTCGTGTCTAGGCTATGTGTTTCAGGGCATGGACGAATGGATGATTTTGCTCGGGTCAATCGTCAGATTTGGACAGTCCCTCGACAAGTCAATATCTCACGCCCCCGAACTCTTCTATGAATCGAGAATCGAGTGGGCCAAGTTCCTCGACTATTTGGGACAAGAAGTGCGACTAGGGGTACTCGAATTTGACGGAAAAGAGGAGTTCCTAAGCCTGCTGGTGATGAATATGACCAGCTGGGCGAAGAGCAGGGGCTTTCTGGGAGCCGACAACCAACCGCCTCAAAGCTGTGGGTACTTTCGATGCGTTCAGCCTCTTAGACAGGAAACAGCTCTTGGAGTGGGCTATATATGCGGGAAATGCAGGGCCATGAGGTATTGTAGTCAGGATTGCCAACAAGCGTGAGTGTTGAGCTCCGGGTTCTGAAACGTGCGGCTCATTTGGATTGTTGGTTTGAATGCGACGGGATTTGTAGCGATTGGAAGTTCTCTCACAAGTCAAGGTGCAGGTTTCCCGCCAATCGACTACTAAGAGGGCCGAATGGAGCGTAAGGCAAGTGACTGATTAAGACTAATTTGGGCATAGTCGACGTCACTAATGCGACCTCACATCGCAGATGAAATGAGAAGTAGGTTTTAAGGAGTTGGTTGGAGCACTTACTGAAGTTCTGGCCACGAATATTTCATTTTGTCTCGAGTCTTTGCTCGTTCCTCAAGCTAACCATGAGGTCAAGTTTCAGACGTAACGTTTGTATACACACCGTTACTTGCGGCTCCTTTTAGTAAACTTAGCCCTTGATTGCAGTTGTTCCTATATTTCAATAATCTCATGAATCTATATTTTAAGTTTTCACCAGAGACTTGCTGGTTGCAGCAACTCTGTGCCAGTTGCGGGGATTTCTGACTGGCAAGCATGAATTTCCTTGTTCTCACAATGCTTGGTGAAGACTATCTTCAATCTAAGCGTGATTTTCTCCAAAGATCTAATATCGAGTCTCACGCTACACCACTCTCCCTCCTGACTTACTTTCAGAGAGAATTGTGGGTCAAACACTACCAAACATTCGCAAGCGCTGGCCTCGGCGCTCACAATAGTTTGCCTTGATCCAGAACCCACTGTAGGCTAACATGTATGCTATAACGGAAATTGAAGCTGAAAGACTCAGGAAGAAATTTTGGCTCTTTCACACCACCAGTGCAACATAAAACCGAACAGATTTGGATGAACGGTAGCTAGCTATAAGCCCTGTGCTAGTGAGCTTTGGCTCCTCGCCAATCGAGTTCCTGCCCGTAGGAAGTCTCCCAATCTATCTTCAAGCCATTCTTCGGACTAGCATGATTTACTGCTTCTCCTCGGATTTGCGGGCCTGAAGGGTGTTGCACATCTCGGCCGCGACAATCATCTACTCGGGTTAAAAAAGGGCGTATACTCAGTACACAAGCCTTACCTGAAGCTGGGTATGCTTCATGTGCGCAGCCATCGCCCCTGGCTAAACGGTGAGTCCTGCCCCGAGTTTAAGGTCGTGGCTACACGTGACTTTGAAATAAAGGCTCATGTGGCAACTCAAATTAACCTCGCCACCTGAAACCTCACTCGCTTTGCTCGACTATGGCTTATCTTACCCGAGTCATTTCGCACCTTACATAGCCTATTCGTCACCTTATAGCCCCACGAGAATAGAGGTGTACTTGTATAACTTATTGACGATAAATACTTGGAGGCTTGGCAGCCAGCTGGATACGATCAATGCCAGCTTTGCAAGGACCATCTTAGCTTCGTCTTCAGCCGTTACGTCTAGACATTTGTTTAATATTTTTGGAGCTCAATGAAGCACAACAAAGTACCTGCCGGAAAATCTAGTCCGAGTCGAACAAGACGGAGCAGAACAAATAAATACGGGTCCAGCAATTGGCCAACTCTGCGACGTGTGAAGCTCTACTTAGATTTTGCTGTTCTATATAACTCACTGGGGCGGGCGTTGTATCCCAACGGGGCCACTGCGGACAGTCATGCCCTGAAATAAAAGCCATGTAAATACTGTCAAAGTATGACACATGATGAACGGTAGATCCCTAGCACCCGTCTCAACCCGATCCGTACGGGTCCACGACTCCTCGCCCCACACGGTCAGCCGATCAAGTCCGGCGGCAGCACTAGCAAAACTCGAACGACCGGTATCGTACACTCAACCACCACGGGAACACAACATTATTTTTCAGAACTTTGACTAGGCATACCTTTCAATGACATCTAAGACCTCCAAGACTTCCAATGAATGTCGTTGGGGTCCTGAACTTGATCAATACTCGCACGACTTCGAGCCATATATATCGGAGATCTCCTGGCAGACGTTTGCCGGCCTTTCTGGGACGCACGAAATACCCACCTTGGATGGCTTGGAAACCATCCTGGGTCTCTCTGATCCACGGCGCAGCGACTTCGATCAGGCCGACTTATCAATTAGCGAGGTGATGAAAATGCTCGAACTATATTCACTAGCCACTGGGCAACCTGTGAGTGCCAAACTTACATGTCTTTGCTTAATTTCCGGTTGGCTTAGGTTAGAATACGTGGCATCAGATCTTTAAACACTACTGGGTCTGCGTACGATACATCCTCCACACTACCTGCCTTGCCCTACTACAAGAACTGGGCATGCTAGACGAAATATTGGGGTCACTGCCGCCAAGCGTAGACTGGAACGAATTCTCCGACTCCATAGCCGATGCAGCCAGCGGACTAACAGCCGACACCACCACCACCGCGGACTTGCCCCACATCCTAAACCAGATATTTAGCGAGACCTATTTCTTCGAGTTTCAAGGCATGGATAATCGAAGTGACGTTGAATTCCTCATAGTTGAACTCTGGATGGACCGACAATCGTTTTTCACGCTTTGCTCTCGCGGTTTGCTTCCTGGATGCGCTTTGCTTTTGCTCGCAGCTTGGAAGTGGCTGCCAACAGAGTCGCAGCATCGGTAAGCCACATACTTTACGCGTACACACTGGTTATCGCTAACAAGAGCCAAAGGTTCTGTGGGAACTGTTTACTCTTGCAAGACCTTTGTTACCGCCTATATCTTGTCGGGTCTAACCAGGATCTTCAAGTCCTGCATCATGTATGCGTATACGACATCGAAAAGGTCGCAAACCGGGATAGATTCTGGATGTGTTTTGTTAGCACGGAAGATAGCCGTGAACTCGCTTCGGCATATGGAAATTTTCTATCCGCTTCACGGACCGACCCCTCAATCATCGGAGTTCTTTCCGTGAAAATCGTGGGCTTAGTTGGCCAGTTTGTACTGGAGATGATAATTGCCGACGACGCAGCAACTCTACAAGAAAAACTAGTTGTTAACTATCACAATCTCGAGTTTCTATGGCTATTTCTCGAACACCGAGGCCGAGTCTCGCTAGTCGATGGAGACAAGATCAAGCGTCATGCTATGACTATATTCATGTTCACTGCGTTAGTGCCATTTACACGTGCAAATTTCTCAGCTAATGTCCACCAACCAGAGGCAACCGGACATACCTTGTAAAAACCCAAGAAGATCAGGTTGATTTCGCCCGAATGTTAGTGGCTAGCGAAATCGTCGGTCTTATAACACGTGTTCTGCTCACAATCATGGATAAAGGCAAGGCGTTATTGTGAAATATTATCCACAGCTACCTGCTTACTGACATATCGTGTCCAGGTTATGTGTTTCCGGGCAGAGAAGAATGGAGGACCCTGCTCGGATCGGTCATTAGGTTGGGGGAGGCTCTCGACAAATCAATATCACAGGCTCCCGAACTTTTCGATGAATCGAGAATCGAGTGGGCCAAGTTCCTCGACCAGTTAGGACTAGAGGTACGACTAGGGGTGCCCGACGTTAACGGAAAAGCACAGTTCCTGAGAGAGATAGTGCTGAACATGACTAACTGGGCAAGAAAACGGGGGTTTTTGGGGACCAACAATCAACCGCCACAAAGCTGTGGATATACTCGGTGCTTTCGGCCCTCCGAACAAGAAGAGCCTCTCAGAGTGAGCTATATGTGCGGGAGATGCAGGGCGACCAGGTATTGTAGCCAAGGCTGCCAACAAGCGTGAGTATTGAGCTTTGAGTCCGGAAACGCGCGTCTAATTTGAACTTTTCGTTGAATGCGGCGGAACTTTCAGCGATTGGAAGTTCTCTGACAAGTCAAGGTGCAGGTTCCCCGCCAACCGGCTACTAAGAGAGCCGAATGGCTCATAAGGTAGGTGGCTGAGTTAGACCAATTTGAACGTGGTCGTTAACGTGATCCTCCTTTGAAGGTAAAATGAGAAGCGGCTTCCATTGTGTTAGTTGGAGCACTTACTGAAGTTCTGGCCAAGAATGTTTTATTTCGTCCCGAGTCTTTGCTCGTTCCTCAAGCTAACCATGAGGTCAAGTTTCAGACGTAACGTTTGTATACACACCGTCACTTGCGGCTCCTTTCGCAAATCTGGCCCTTAGTTGCCGTCTTTTTTTCTGTTATAATCGTTTCATGAATCTATGTTTCAAACCTTTACTGAGGACTCCCCGACCTCACCAAGTCTGTGCCATTCGCGAGGATTTCTGACTGACGAGCGCGACTTTCCTTGCCTGTACAATGCCCCTGGTGAGGACTACCTTCTACCATGGGACAATTTTCTCCGATGGTCTAGTATCGAATCTCATGTCGTACACTCTTTCTACTAGTTTATTTTTAGCAACCGCAGGCCAAACACTAACAAGCATCCGCAAGCGCCAGCCGGGCTCGCACAGCCACGTCACAAGGGATCGCGGCTCGCCCTCAACCAGCCGGGAAGTCTAAGCCACCGTAAGTTAACCGTATGTTCAAACATAAATTAAAACAAAAACTCTAACACAGAAACCCTAGCTTTTCCGCACCAATACGTCATAAAACCTAACAGATTCGGATGAACGGTGGCCTCGTAAGCCCCATGCGAGCGAGCTTAGACCCCACTGATCGAATCCCGGCTTATAGGAAGTTTCCCGGTCTATCTCCAGGCTTGTTGCCCACTCGGGTCTGGCAGACGTCACCAATCTCATAGAATGGACCCATTGCAATGCTGTAGCTACTCATAGCGAGCGCCTCAACGTCGAATATTTTACAACACAGCTTCGCGTCGGGCCACCAGTTATGGTTAGGTCTCCACGGACTTTTCTTTCCGAGAAGCCTAGCCTCCAAACGGAGCTTTTACAGGTAATGCATTGATCTTGTGGCTATCAGCAAATGGAACTGATAATTGGAGGGCGAATAGGAGACCGAAAGACAGCTTCTGGTCTGGTCTAAATATCGCCACGAAAATGTGATTGGGCTATTTGGAATCGCGCGATTCCGTGATCAAATAGCTATCGTCACGTTTGGAATAGGAGACACTGTACTTCCCATGTATTTGGCGAGGAACCCTAATGCAGATCGTCTTGACATGGTAAGTAAAAATACTCACGCAAAAAGCTCGCACAATTTTCAAGCACATGTAGTCCTTGCAGGTTACCTCAGGGCTTGTGTACCTGCATAGCTTAGGCGTCGTGAGTGTGCGGAACTTGTGGATTCTAACCGCTCGTCTGACGATGTACGTCCTAGACACACCATGCACTTAAAGCTGTGAGTGTATCTGCTACAGAGCTACGGGCCAGATCTAACAGTGTTGCTAGTCGAATGTGGAGGTAGAGCCAGGCGGGGTTGCAAGACTTGGCGGTTTCGATTCATTCTACGATGATTTGACAATCAGGTATTCGACAAAGGACATCGAAACTTCACTATGGTGGATGGTACAGTGTCATCATCTCTAAAATACCCTGCATATAAGTCGATAACCTCTGGTACATAGGCACCCGAACAGATCCTAGGAGCGCAGGGCCATACACCCGAAACCAACGTATATGCGCTCGGAATGGTAAGTACATCACACGGAACTCGGGCGCTTTTAAATATTCTTCCTTCAACAGACCATTTTAGTGAGTCTGTGCTTCTCCAAACGCGGGCCATCATTTCGACTTCATGCAGGAAATATTCACCGGTAAACGACCATATGCCGAATTGCCCAATTTGGTTTCGCTCGTCCACCAAGTCACAATAAACAAGGACTTCCCACGTCGACCGTTCTGGCTTACCCCCGGAAGCAGTGAAACTGATAACGAGCTGTGGCAGCTGCTGCTCAGCTGCTGGGCCCGTGACCCCGAGGCGCGCCCTGCAGCGACTTATATTCAGCGCCGGGTTGGTCCTTGGACTCTATCCCATAGCCTCGAGTCTCACGGTTATGCGTTTGTAGATATCTGGGCTGCAGCGGGGGTATTCCGCTTTGCAGGTCTGTCCACAAGCGTTGCCAATTCTGCCGCACTCCATTTTAACCGTTGGATGTAGTGTAGGCACGCATTGCTTGACTCGACATAATGTATTGAACCCAACGACACACAGGTTCAAAGAACCACTACAACCCAATAAGTCCCACCCGGATAACAATCGAGAGCACCATGGTTAGCTCCACCTCTACCAAGCCACACGATCCAAAGTTGACTCTCCCGTTCACTCCAGTCTTCATCCGACGTAGTCACGCACCTCACCGCCCACAACTGTCCAAATGTCACCTCAGACCTCGACCTCGCCCAATGCCACGACAAGCCTTCATTCGGAGGAGGCTTTAGCGACATATACCAAGGCCAGTTACGCGATGGAACTAGAGTGGCGATCAAATGTCTGAGATTGTTCTCGATTTCAACTGGGCATAATCTCAAAGTTCACAAGGTAGGGGCATTTATCCTTCCTTTTTGCCTTTTGGTCTAATTTGTGGTTGTTTAGCACGCCGCGCGTGAACTATACGCATGGTCCAAATTTCACCATGAGAATGTGCTTGATCTATTCGGGTTGGCTTTATTCCAGAATCAGATTGCGATGGTTTCTCCGTGGATGGAACATGGGAGTTTGGTTACGTACGTTGCACATAACCCTGACATTAATATCCACGCTCTGGTGAGTCTGGTGCAAGTTGTGGCGTCAAGCTGGATTGACGGGAGTTTGAAGTGCGCCCAGGTGGCTGAGGGCTTAGCGTACGTACACTCTCAAGGAGTAGTAAGTAATGTCAACTCACATCTTCTTGGCCTTACCAAAGATTCGCATAGGTACATGGTGATATCAAAGGGGTAATATACCCACAAATCTCCACGTCTCGGTACTAACCATGATCCCAGGCAAATGTCCTAATATCCCAAAGCGGAACAGCAAAGCTCACCGACTTTGGTTGTACGACAATTCAACAAGATGCTACGGTTGGCTTTACTCAGACAGGCACGCACAACTTTTCTTTGCGATGGGCTGCACCGGAACTCTTGACGGATGACGATGCGGCGAGCGTCGCTTCCGACGTTTATGCGCTTGGAATGGTACGGTATTTGTTTGAATAGATTCCCTCCTATTCTAATGAAGACGGTTCTTTCGTTACCGCCCGCAGACAATTCTGGTGCGTCCAGTAATTACTACCTAATTATTGTCACGCTCAATGGTTGCCTCGTTTAGGAAGCCATAACTGGCCAAGTCCCATATCACGACAAACGAGACACAGTCGTCATGCACCTTGTATTATTCGCGAAATTGATTCCTGAACGACCTAAGCAAGTGATCGACGACATCTTATGGGAATTATTGAAGAAGACATGGAGACATGCGCCTGGGGACCGTCCGGGGGCGGTTGAAGTACAAAACACGGTGCGTATTCTTGCTTGTTGGTTGATTTTTAATTGATGGAATCTGGAATAGTTAACGAAGCTTGCGAAGAGTGGTTGATCCGCGCATATACCTTGGCGGAAATGGAGATATCCTTTCCTTGGTTGGCAGTTACGGATTACATGCTACGAAATTGGGTGTACGATAATTGAGCCGGTAGTATCGACCATCAAGGGTGGCAAAAAAACTACTTGATTGTGTGCCATAACGAGTTACTATGCAGT
>WSLM01000785.1:0-12487 GCA_019677335.1 Ceratobasidium sp. UAMH 11750 | reverse complement strand
TCTGGGGGGTTGAATCTCCACCTAGCCCGACATCACAGTACCACTCTAGGTGATCAACATCCAGAAGTCTCAGCTTGAGCCAATTCAAGTCTTTTCAGCGCGCTTTTAGTACCCCCCAGCTCTAGTGATCTAGTTCTCCAATGTATAGCGATATTTCGATACAGACCATAGAAACAGCCGTGTCCACAGTGAATGGAGGAGGTCAAGGACAAGAGCAGGCCAACCATGAGGCACCTTATAGGTAGGGGGCCTGAGTGGGAACCGAGAAATCAGAAAATAATGCGCGTGAATATCCTTCGATCAAGAAGTCAGGATCACCGGCGTGGAATCTTGATCTGTTCACCGGTGTGACACCGGCTGTCACGCGGTTTGCCGGCTTGGGTTTTGGACTTGCACGCTACTTTTCTATTTGGACCGTTCGATGCGCGCTTCAGGCGCGAGTTCAACGGTTTCTAAATAATTTGTATTTGGTCACAGTTAATCGTGCTACAGGTGTTTTTCCCGCCTCGACTGTACCCGATTAATACCCGATTTAGGTATCTGGAATCTGACCTTTTGCGACCGGCGATAAATGCTTTACCCGGGCGGAGATAAGTAACTAGTAGTCCTAACGGCTCAAAACGACATTATTGACTGGGAATTTAACTACAAGTTCGGGTATATAGGTGGCCGGTTGAAACACCGGAACTCTAGGGTTTCACCCCCTAACTTTGGATACTGTGTCGTGCGCTGCAGAGTCAAACTCGCTCACCATCCTTTCTACCCCGCCAGCATAGACCGCATTATATCAAAGACCATCGTATCTTGGAAGTCCTGGGGGATCGTGAGTGATGTGGGGTAGGGGCGAAATAAGGACATACTAGTTTATGCGAACTGTAGAGCTACATATCGTGAGCCTTTTCAGTGCCTTTTCAAAACGGATATTGAATAACTACCTACCCGATGGTGCTGCCGTCGAGGTGCTTCGTTATGCCCCAAGGGCGAATAGGCCAACCGCCGTTCGATCCCGGCCCTGTTTCGACATGGGTCAGGCTCCCCATCTTACAAGCGCAAACCATGTACGCACTGAATCCTATCAAGACGCTCTCCTAGAGTCACTTCATCGCATGGGCCGATCCCGCAGAATTCCTATGCGTGAAAAACAATATTATCCAAGATCGGTCAACTTGACCGAACCACAAGACCAAGTACACCCACAGCTGTATAAAATCCGCCCACGCCCGGCCGCTCATAAGCAAGCTCATTTCTACTCGTGGACGCAAAATGCAGCTGTTGCAAAAATCCTTGAGCAAACTCGCCTAACACATGGCATGAACTGAACATACTACACGCTTGTCACGCCATCGACTCGGATCCAAATTCTCGCCAGTTTCCCACCAGACCCATACTCCATCCAGCTTTTGCGCTACGTATGGTAGCCCTACAAGGCAGCTGTAAGCATCCCAGTCTTGCCGCAAGCACGCGCCTACTCACCCAAGAAATTCGTGCAATGACAGAACTATGTGACGAGAATTAGCAAGCATTCAACGTGTAACTCGCAGACCAGACGAACATCAGTCACCACCTAGTTTGTGATATTCAGCTTGATTATAAATAATCGACAGAAGGACAGCTTCCGCATACCGTAAGCTTCATTGGCCCCACTTTCTCCATTAACCACTTGCCCATGTCCTAGGCATCATATATTTTAGCTATCACAGATATTATTCCCCATCTGTACTCACCGTAAGAGGGATTCCCGATATAGGCCAAAAACAGTTAGGAGGTGAACAGTCCGACGGGTAATCTGGCCAGGGACTCAGCAGGCAAGAGTAGATGAAACAAATATACTCACAAACATGTTGGTTCCCGGCTCTGATTTCCCCATGACCATTTACTATAATATAGGTAAGATGATGCCACTCGGAGTGGCTCCAGTGTACTCACAATAGAGTAGCGTTGGGACCGTGTGATAACTTCTGAGAATAGATTTCTGCCCTTTCGTCAGCCATGACTCAAATCAAGCAGACAAATGCTTACGATGGTCGGTGTGTCCACTCCAACCTTAACAAGAACGCTCGGTTTGCTGGGTAGCGATCCAACCCATGTTCTCATGCGCTTATAATCGAAGCCGGCGGCCACCAATTCGAAATCACACCTTCCATCCCGGTACGAAGCTTCATCCCAGGACATCCCGGGGTAATCGTTGCCGATCTAGAGGAGCATACATCAACAAAATTCCAGAGGAGAAAGGTTCAAGCAGGTACGAACCAAGATAGCTTTGGGTTTGTACGATGCCGCACCGTGGATGAAGCCACGTAAGAGGCTGCTACCTGCTACACTGCGGCCCCGAGGTATGTTGGGATGCCATTCATAGGCGTGGTAAGCAGGTCCCAGTCGCGTGGATTGGCCGAAGCCATAGCCCCGCAACCGAGTTGACTGTCTGTTCGTTTGTACTCACGGATCGGCCGCGGAGGGGTGAGCGCCCGCCTGCTCGGCATGGGAGACTGGGTGCAAGGCGGTCAGCGCAGAGATTCGAGACAGAGCGGCGGCGAATACCGACATGGTGTGAACGCGGGGATGAACATGGCGGGGATATTAGAAGATGCGTCAACGCGATTGCCCGGCTTTAAGGCCCCGGTGGAAACCGCGCCGTTTGGCTCGCAATGTTTGGGCCTTGATCAAGCGAGCTGTAACCCACGTGGCGTGACAAATTACGGCGAAATTGTCTCCGGGTCGAGCTGGTGAAGGGTATGTACTGGGATAGGCTGCTTTGCGGGGTTTTGGCTCCAGTTGGCACGAAACGCCCTGCGCTCGGTAGTAGGGGCGCCTAGGCAAGGGAAATGAACCATAACCATGTATTCGTCGTCTTGTTTGACGCGAAATGAACCGATGAGAGCAAGTGGTCCTGGCTTGGATAACATACAGCTGCCCGAGTGAACGCAAACACTACACCCCCCGCGGGTAGAAACATCCAGCAAACCCAATGACCGGTACAGCGGCCTGCTGCTTCGCCTTTTGGGATGTCAGGTTATACCGCAAGGCATTCCAAAGCGTAGATAGTTCCAAGGTAGAAACGGAATAATGTCGTCTAAGTCACTTTCCACAAGCTAAGCCTAGTAACCGGTAATAGATCGCACAGGGCGTTCCAACGGAATGCCAAGAGCGTTTCAAGTAGTATAGCCCCTCCAACCGCTAACATCATTCGCCGACAGAGATTATCTCCGCGGGTATCACCCCAGGAACAGCTCGCACACGGAGTCAACTGATGGGCGTGCCAAATACACCACGGGGTTACTCGTGGTGCATTGCAGCTCCAAAGTCGCACGATCTACGCTGCGCGAGCTGCCAGGCCCTCGAGGCATCGCGCGATCCTAAGCGAGATGAAATAGTGATGAGCGATGAAGAACGCCGGGGACCCAGTACGCCGGTCCAACTCCAATGCGTTCGACTGCAACACTCCGGTAGGTCCAAGAACATCTGACCAGCATGTTGAAATCGTACATGGTGTACGTCAGAGCCGCATCAAGACCTGAAGCGCCACAGAGAATCATGTCCAAAAGCGGCTCTGCGCCTCATAAATTTACACTGAGGCTGGTCCGGTCGTACTGATGTGATAGTCCCCATCACACATGTGAACAAGCTTGGCCCGTACTTCGCAACTCTAAAAGTGCCAAGAATAGCCAGAATGGAGCGACCAGCGAGTAGTCCAGAACCATAACACAGCGATTACTGGGCGGAGGGGATGACCCACGATCCTGGTCCGAGTCGTCCAAGTCGGGGGCCTGGGTTACGCCTCCGATATCGCTCGGGTGGTAAAGTTCTAGCATGGGACCATAATGCAAAACACATCCGTGCGCTGAGGTCGTGAGGCACATATTTCGTGGCCGAAGACCACTCAGAAGCAAGCAAGTTCTCAATGGTTCTCAAACCCGAGCCGCCTTAAGAAGCCGTGGTGGTTGCTTGCAAAGGATGTGAGGACGGAAGATAGTCCATTGTGCGGAGGCACCCGTCTATCCAGAGAGAATCGATATGCAACCAGACCAAAAAGCCATGCCAGGAACCTGATCGACGTGCCCAACCAACTCAGAAACACCAATCCTAATCGCAACGCTCCAGTCATTCCAAGAAAACCTGACCAGTGCGCTGAAATTGCGGATGATGTACATCAGCGCCACATCGAGACTGAAAGCGCAACAGAGAACGATATCCAAAAGCAGCTTTGCACCCTATACACTGAGGTTGCTCCGGTCGCGCTGATGTGATATCTATCAGAGCCTCGCATCACATATGGGAACAAGCTTGACACGTACTTTGCAATGCCCAACTCTGGAAGTGCCAAGAATAGCCAAGGTGGAACGACCGGGGTGAGTAGTCCAGAGCCATAATACAGCGATTACCAGGCGGGGGGATGGGTTAAGATTCTGGTACGATATGCCAGCTGAATTTTCCAAGCCGGGAATCTGAGCTACGCCTTCCATATTGCTCGGGCGACAAAATTCTGGTGTAAGAGGCAATGCAAATTGATGAACACATCCGCGCGCAAGGGTGTGAGACATCCGTTTCTTGGTCCAAGTCCGCCTAGAAGCAAACAAGTTCCCGAACTTTCTCATATCCTAGCCGCCTTGAGAAGTCATGATAGTTGCCTGCAAGGAGGCGTGAAGACGGAGGGTAGTCCATTGCGCGGGGGCGCCCGTCTATTCAGGTAGAATCGATGTGCGGCCAAACCAAAGCCAACGTGCCCAATTAGAGGCGAAAAGGTGTGATGAAGGCCTGGCCGTACTGGGGAGTCGTGGATATGGCGGCGCTAGCGGGTAAAAAGGAACCGACACAGCCCAGCACTTTACAATGAAATGTCTCGCAGCGATCCAGACGGTAAACGGGGATATACCGCTTCTGTTCTTCGTCGAAACCCAACGGCCGACTTCAAAAACGTCATAGGTTTTGGCAACCGATTTCTAGAAGTCAAGTAATCAGTGGAACAGGGCAAACATCGTAACACAACTTTTGGGAAAAGGCAAGTTCGAAACTAAACAGAAGTGTAACGCACCGTTAGGTATCTTAATGATTAATTAAACCCAAAGAATACCGGAGTGCAGTATTAAATGGTCACATGTACCCAGAGATAGAGGATAATCCAAGAATGGGGTAGCTGGATGGGACCAGGCGTTCGAGCGGTACTAGGTTGGGCCCAAGCGCATAAAAATGTTTTTAAAGAGATCTCACGACAGATAGGATCCAACCAGGAGATCCAAAGATACATTCGCCCAAATTCGCCACAAAAGTTCGTGATCTTGCACCCAAGCAAGTTGGAGTGTCAACCCGAGCCACGGGTTGGGCATCCATAAACCACTCAGCTAAACAGTGGAGAAAACAGAAGAGCAAAGGGCTCGGTTAGATTTATATAGATACCGTCGCTGGAACGGGCGTTGAATCAGTCAACATCATGAGCGCCATTGACTCAGCAGTCGAGGGTAAAAAAAACCTACCAATTCACCCTTATGCGCCTACCCATTGCCCATAATAGCATACTTGTAGTAGAATAGTTATGTCGTGATTTGAAGGGTAGCCGGGAGTAATCAAGCCACCAGTTCACAAGCAACAGTGGTTCGTTCCGCCAGAATAGGACAATGAAGGTTTGTGAAGCGAAGACTAAGCCATAGAACTGCTGACTGCGTACGAGATTAATTAATAATTGTCCAAGCCTTCCTTGCGCTTGCGTGACAGTGAACACCGAGCCAATATGTTGGTGGTTGGTCGATTCGGGAGAAAAGACCCATATCATAACGCACTAACCACGCGCCGACTTGCGTGTCCAGAACAAACAAAAATTGCAGGGAAATAAACCCTAAAGCAAGGCTCGTTACCTGGGCTCGAAAATGCACGAATAGTAGGATACAATCTGCAAACTTATAGACATTTGGCCGACTCAGAGCCATGATTCATGAGAAAGCCAACGTACCGTAACCAAATTGTAACGCCCATTGATAGCCAGTTTGCGTCAAACCAACCTCCCCCTAGTATCACTAGGCATTGGGTACCGTAGCAGCAGGAGAAATATACGGAGGTTGCGATTTCTCAAACACGCGTACACCGACTAAGTTGAACGACTCAACCCGTCCTTTCTTCAATATTGAAACCACCTCCGGCATCTCGTATTCGTCACTTATACACTGTGCCCGTCTCCTTTTCTTACTAGAAAACGTCACAGTTGAGCCTGGGCATCTCATTTCAATAGCATATCTCTATAGTAACTCACAAAACAATCTACCTGTGACTCCCAACGCTGAATGCATGCTGAAACCCGACGTTAATGGTATATCACACCGACGACCATGCGTCCAAGCGCACAGTTCACCCTGTTCTAGAGACTTTTATGAGCTCCAGACATGATCCCAGTTTCAGATCCAGCAGCTCAGCGATATTATACTTTGAGCGCACAGTGTACTAGTACATCGAGTTTATAGTCCACGCGGTAGGTCATGGTTGAGAGAAAGCCAGCCACGAGATATACCTATTGGCAGTGCTCAGAAAGAGCGCTCAGGGGCGAGCGGCAGCAACTGAAAAGGGGGCATAATGATGAGTGTGGCGTCGGATCACCCAAATCAAGATAATAGACGCCGGTGAACCGTGACTGGCAGTCACACTTTTGAATTGAGGCCAACGCAACCCCCTGGGCAACACATGGTATCGCGAGTAATAAACAACTACGCATAGCATTATTCTATGGGTATACTCAACGAATTGGGTGTGCGGCTAGCTAATAACTGAAATTCCGAAGTCCTAAACTGAACAGCAGCCGTACCCAAGACTTCATCCTTTCCAATCCTCTAGTACAAGCCCATGCCCTGGAATACGTTCGTGTCGTTGAAGTCCTAAGGGGCTCTCAGCGACAGAGCAGTGGAAGCGGGGAACAACGCACCAGCTTGTACGAGCTGTAGAGCTGAAAAAAAAATCGACAACGTCAGTTTCGGTTGAAAGCCGAGGCAACCAGTTACCTACCCGGTGATGTTGTTGAAAACGCCGTCCACCCTTCATCGTGGCCCATTGACCAAAGAATTTGTCCATGTGAGCCCTTTTCTACTTGTGTCAAAACCTTCCGAGTGTGAACATAACTGTATGCACATACTGTATGCGATCAAGGCGCGTGCCCAGCGTCACACGTTCCCGAGGCCATACGTCAGAGAAGCCCTGTTCACGGGGTCAAACGATTGACGAGACTGGTTAAGCCGGGCCAAGTGCGTGAATCAAGAGCGCTTACACGTGTGTAGATCCCACCCGTACGTTGGAATCCGACAGCGACTTCTTCTGGGCTCGTCGACGCAAAATGCAGCTGTAACGACGATGGGTGAGCAAGCCATGCACACTGAATGGGTGGTCGAACTACCATCTTCGTTCCGACCCACCAGCCAAGGGCGTCATACTCGTCCGTCTCGGTCC
Source organism: Ceratobasidium sp. UAMH 11750 (assembly GCA_019677335.1). NCBI lineage: Eukaryota > Fungi > Basidiomycota > Agaricomycetes > Cantharellales > Ceratobasidiaceae > Ceratobasidium > Ceratobasidium sp. UAMH 11750. Next base: position 5,068 of record WSLM01000785.1, on the reverse strand, counting down.
AGACCCATGTTCCGTTTATTTTCTCGGCCATAAACGGAAGTCCTGGGATGCGGGGTTCAGCCCATGCGTTTTCTTACGACCTACAGCGTACGTACCGAAGATGTTCGTGCACTTGCAGACCTATGTGACGAGAGTCAGCGTGAAAGGCTAGGTGGCAAGTTCAAAACGGCACGCACGTCGGTAATGACCTGATACGCGATGTCATGTTCAGCTTTGAAGCAGCCAAAAAAAAAACCTGGCATGTACATACCACGAGGTTCATAAGGTCCTCTGCCTCCGCCAACCACTGGCGCATCGTCTATGTTCCAAACATTTTAGCTATACTTCACTCGTCTGGCTGGCATACACTTACCGCGTACGGGATACCAGACTTCACCAAGCCAGTACTATCATCAGAACAGTCTGATGGAAGATCTAGCATAAACTTGAGCAAGCGAGCAAAGGGTGTAGCAGGGAGTACTGACAAACGAGTTCCCCGTTGAGCACGTCCGTGTGTCCGTCCACTGTCATGTAGCTAAGCAAATCTCAGCTGAAGCGACTTGGGAACACTCACTGTAAAGCAACGTGGGTGTCGAGAAGCAGTTCTTGAACAGGCGCTCCTACAACGACATTATTGATGTTCCATACCAAGGTAGTGTAGGCTTACGATTGTGTGACCATCGGTCTGGCTAGTGGCGTGCACATCGACGGTGTCACCAATCAGTCTGGTGGCCCACTTGGTCATTCGCTCAAGATCGCCCTCGACGCTTAGCATCTTCAGGCTCTCGCTGCCCGCATCCCAGAACAGTTTGTCCGAGTAAGCATTGCCGATCTAAGTCAGCGCATAAAACTCAAAACCTACAGCCTCAGCAAAAAGAGGGAACACGTACCAGGTGCGCTTGAGGTTTGCGCGATAGAGGGCCGCGATAAAGACTTGCCGATAGAGGACTACGTCCGAGTTGGCCACGAGCTGAGCTGGCAGGTGGTGTCTCGCTGCGTGTGAAGTGGGGGTTGGGATGCTATCTAGAGAAAGGTAAATAAGGCCCAACGATGCGGATCCTTGTTCGGGAGTCGCATAGTCGGGTGGTCTCTTCAATCGATCAGCACTTACAGATCCCCCTGTATAGTATGATGGGTGTCATCTTGGGCAGGACTATGAGATGGCGATTGTGGGTACGTGACTGGAATCGGTAGGTCAGCAGAGGGGCCGATAAACTATGTGGCGTGGGCACGTACGCGAGGAGAGGTTGTTGTTAGTCATGACAGGTGTGAGAAAAAGTAATCTAGTAGGGGAGGTGGCAATCGGAGGTGGGGGCGGTGGTGGTGTGAAGAGTAGGATTGCGACCGAAGAAAAAAGAATATAAGGCGAAGGTCAAGTTGATGGCAAACAGCCGTGGGCACTGACGCGGGCGGTCGGTAGAGTTTATATAGTCTGCGTCCGCTGGTGTCGTGCAAACACAGCCAATGAAGATGCCCTTGACTCGAGCTGAATGCACACACTCGCAAGCGGGCACCAACTCACCCACAGCCTTGCACTCAACAATGGTCAACAGCCTCGCTCACCGGCAAAGAGCACCCCCTGTTCTGCTCCGGACGCATTGGCTATACTGATCCGGGACTGATGGCGCATTGGCACCCGAGTCAGACCAAAGCGCATATACTTGAAGGTAGAGAAACGGAATAACGTCAATCGTCGAAGTCGCTTCTAACAAGCTGAAGCCCAGTAATCAGCGACACACGGAAAGTTACCATGGAATAGTAGAGACACTTTTTGCTAACCAGCTTCTCCAAGCGCTACAGTAATCTCAGCCATCTTCCGGCCGTCTTGGTGAAGAACGGTTCCGGGAACGGTCCATGAGCGGGGGCAAATTGATGGGCGTACCAAACACCCGCGAGGAACACACGTTGTGCGTTGTGCTCGTGAGGCTCATGCAGCGTGTACAGTGGAGCCTGCGCCGAGGAGTATTGCCGATGGGTGGCGTTGGATTCCGGATAGCCTAGCTGAGGCTAATCAATACAGTTACCTGTCAAATATTCTTCAAGAGGGGGTTCCTCACCGCAGGTTCCTCTGTAGTACGAAAGACGCCGAAACTTCCGCGGACACCAAGCTGTCTGAAAAGGGGGACAGGATGGTGGTTAACCACGGGGGATGCCGGGGATTCGATACGCCGACCCAACCACCCCAGAACTTCAATCATGTGAGGCTCAGCCCCCCGATTGGTTCGAAATAGTTGGCCAAGGATTGCTTGTAAGTGACATACCTTGGCACTTTCTTGGGGCACAAGACGCAACACGAGGCCGGTCACACCGCGGCCATCCTCCCCCGCTGTCGACAAAGTGAAAACGGTGATGGAGCCTAGTGCATTGCAATAACGAGATATGCTTGAGACTACTGCCACCCTCCTTCGACGTCCGATAGAGGGGAAACATTGCCCTATTTTTCATCCGTCAGGGTCGAAAAGTAGCTTGTCGGAGGAGCATGAAGAACCCGCCAATTGCTCCTAGTAATTTGGTTGGTATAAAGCCTAAACGAAAGAAAAAAAATCTCAAAAGCCTTTAAAGAAACAGGGATTGCGAGAGAAGCGAGAGATGACAGCAACATACCACAACATGCCGCCTTAAAGTTTAACTATTCGAAAGCAAAGACAGTGGTGGCGTGGAACATGTAGTGACATACGCTGTAAGAAACGTGATACCTCCGGGACAGGAATAGCGGGGTGGTAGATGTGAAGAATAACGTACCCTAGTCCGAGACCATGCTGACAGAGCAATTTGGAAGACGTTCGAGGCAGGAAAGGCCGCGAAAAATGCTAAATCCACTGATAAATTCAAGTGCATTTAATCCAACTAACGGTACGCTTTTGAAATGATACCGGAACTTCCGTGTCAATTTGAGCTTCGGCGGGGCAAGCACAAAGTGCAAAGCAGACGAAGCGATCACCGAAAACCACGATATTAGGCGGTCATTCGGCCGCGGCACCGGGCGAAACCTGCGTGGGTGCCCGTAAACTGAATGACGAATCGCAAATGGATTAGCATTAACCGTTTAACTGCCTGGAGTGCAAAACCACACCGGTTGAGGTCCTTCGAATGCTCATCACTCGCCGTATCAGCTCAGCCTTGACGAAAAGTCAACGATTTGGCGGGGCAAAGGGCAGGAACTGGATTGTGAGCACGTGGAGAGGTGGTAGCTTGACGCAGGGGGCACTGCAAGGCAAGGGAGGCGAACATTCCACCGATAAGCTGAAGTAGACAATCCAGCTTGTTCCCACAGAGACGAACTGCGGTCCGTTGGAAATCGACTCAAGAAGAAGGACAAGATTCACCGAGTTGCCTGCGTCATAACACGCTAATTAACTCTGCCATCAGTCGCGCGCCTGATAATCAAGAAGCAAAAGCGAAACCAACTCGCCGAAAACCAATGAACAGGTCCTCTCGTAAAAACTCTGAAAACGCGGCGGGATTTACCGAACAAACCCCCAGAATGGAAACATACGAGATTGCAATCCAGGGTGATGCTCGTCTGGTCGTGCCAAATCCTGAAGGCGAGGAAGTTGCATAGCCGTGAAACGGGGCGTGTCGCCGTTCCCAACAAGGCGTGACCCAACGGGTATGCTTTCACTTCTGTGTTAGTTGTCCCAGCCACAATACAAATAGCCCAAGATAGGCAAGCTCGACCGCCATCGGCTCTTCTCTTCAAAGGGCTCGAATTAGTTATTGATTGTTCCTTAGTTTTATATCTGTGCTGGACTCACAAAAGGCCTGGCTAAAGCCACCAAAGTTCCAACCTACGTACAACCCACCCTAAGACCTACTGGATGTTCTTTTTTCTTTTTTTCTTTTGAGATTCAGACTTTAGGTCGGGTTTCGGTCGCAATCATATTGGTTTCAGTAATCCGGAAATGCATAGATATAATTCGTGTTTAAGTACACAGAGACGACATCCGCAGGGTCAAAGAGGTACCAACAAGGAGCCAGGGATATATGTATAACAGCGGGCTGAGAGCGCTGAAGGGCAGTTGGAGAGAAGTGCAAGTGGGGTGGAATGCGCGGAATGGTCGAATTGGAGAATGTTGGATGCCGTGACAAGCGTGACAAGGCGTCACCTTCCTGTAGGGGAACCGTACCCGAGTACTGGTGCGTGAGCATCGGGTGAAAGTCATTAGTGCTGGTATTAAAGGAGGTATGAACTGGTACAGGAACTAAGAAAAGGTATCAGAAGACAAGACTGGCTAGAAAACCTACAACCACGCGAAGGCGGTATCCAAAAAACTTAAGGATAGTAATCAGCCAGACGATTATGCTATCCGGCGAAAGATAGAGAATGAATGAATGAAAATACCATTGACACCCCCCTTTTCCCCTTCCCCCTTTCCAAAACCATTTACAGCGCTCGGAGGCTCTGAGATCCGCAAGACACTCAGCCAGCCTCTATTGAAACCCGAGATTCTGAAGGAGACACTTGTCGTTCAGGTCCTAGTTGGCTTCGTCAGCGGTCGTCACGATCTTCTACCAAAACAACTCACAAATTCGCAAGAGCTGTATATCTACCGAATTCAACCAATCAGTTGTTCCCGTCCATCTCGATCAGATCAAGCACGTACATAGGACTGTTGAGTCAGGGGGGACGCCAGCCCCTTCTTCGACGAGTACTCGCTTAAAAACTTATTGACTCCAAGCCTAGTCATTCCCGAGTTAGTTAAACCTCTTGACGCAACGATTGGCTACTCGTACTGGATTCGCGCCAATCGTTCTCCGAGCGTCAGCTCTTCGGCTAGTGGGACGCTGCAAAAGATCTGCGAACATAGGTTGTTGTGAATCATTTGCTTCTTCAGATCACCTTAATGGATACTTACGCTGGTGAATATCCCACCCTGACTCTTAAATTCGAGCGATTCCTCTCCTGGTGCGGTCGAGGCCATATGAAGCTTTGGACACGGCGAATGAATATCAACTAAAATTAGGAGAAATGCGATATCCTGGGACGTACCACTTTCTGCTTTTTACCCCAACCATGAGGGGAATAGTACTGGGTCCTCTCCCAGCATCCGTTTGCGCCGTCCGGGCGAAAGACAAAAGGCAGCTCTAG
>WSLM01000784.1:0-12492 GCA_019677335.1 Ceratobasidium sp. UAMH 11750 | reverse complement strand
CTTGCTCTCCCGGTCCCTAGCCACGCACATCACTCAGCACTCAGCGAAAAACTGGCCGAGCCGGTGCCTCCGGGCTCCATCACGAACTCGGGCCATGGCTGTCGGTACCCTACACGTGAAACACATTGCGTCGGGGCTGCTCGGAATAGATAAACGCATATATGTAATTAGCTTAATGTTGCAATTCTACGCACCTGACAACAGCATGCGGACATTTTGACAGCGCCGTGTTTATTTGTCAACTCGGCAGCAGTTTGTTACCGGGTTTCAGTCTGGCACAAACCCGATGATGGCCATGTAGCACATGGCAGCCGGTCAAATTCCCTATGGGGAATTTGACTGGGTGTCATGCGGCGGCCGGCTCGACAGCGGAAGGGCAGTGGTCCTTCTGTTAGATGGGTCTATGCAATCGCACTGTCGGCCTGCCACCTGTCTGATAATTCCATGTCGATTTAAAGCTATCTGGCGATAGTATATAGCGTTTCCTTCTTAGGAGTTTGTGAATGCCATGTTTTTGTCTTTCAGGCGTACGAGCACTACTCAATGGTGCGTATATTTCAGAAACCACATAAATCGTCATATGCGTCATTGTCCACTTCGCCTGCATCCTCATCCATCTCCGCATCCTCCATATCATCCGCATCCACATCCTCCTCCACCTCATCCGCATCTTCCTCCTCGTCCGCATCACCCTCCTCGTCCTCCGCATTATCCTCCACATTATCCTCCACGTTGTCCTCCGCATCTGCTGCTTCCTCCACTTCCTCGTCTTCTTCGTTCTCATCGGTGTTGTCGTACGGCGCTTGTACCTCGGTATCAGGTGGAACAACCTCTGGACGTGTTTGGGTGTTTGGTGGTGCCGGCCCATGATATAGCGAGTGGACGTACCTTGTATGTTTTTATTGCTTGTTTGTCGATAATGTCCAACTCCGCCTCCAACGTAACGCATAAGTATATCACGGTCGGCAAACCTAGTAGTGAGGTAAGCAAAGTTTAAAGCATATCATAACGTACCATCCGTCACGTACCGGTTGACATAGTACGCATTCCAGTCGCCAAAATTAGCACTATCGTATGCAATCGATGTATCTAGGTTTAGAAGGCCTTTTGTCGTGTTACTACAGAAATCGGGGATGAGGTGAGTAGCTCGCAAAATGTTAGCTGGGTCAATAAAATCAAACGAGTCTAATATGTCGTCATTTGTACCACAAGCAATGTAGTTCACTCGATCGAGACGCTTGTGGTCCCATCCACCTGGTCGTTCGTAATCGTAGTATAGCCATCGAACGTGAACAAAATCCATGCGCTGGGGGAGGCGACCACCGTGGACAATTTTGGCGTGGTACACGCCTAGAACTTTGGCGTAAACAAATGGGTGTGCACCGGGCTCGCCATTGGTCTCAGCTGGCAACATGACAAAGCAGTTGGCTGTTCCAGCGTTGAGTACGTCCTGCTGCCGTAGAACATCGTAGGAAGTGTAATTGACGTGGAGAGTTTTGTGTCGGTACATTCGCCCCTGGTGAAAGCTGAGCTGTGCGAGTTCCGAGTCGCTAAAATTTGTGCCGTCGGAGACGCCTCGAACTCGTGCGAGGAGGTGTCGTTTGAGCTGAGGATAAAAGAACTGTTGTAATTCAGATTAGTTAGCTGGGGCCGGGGATAATTAGATATGGGCGTACCTTTACGGCGCTGTCCTTTGCTTGGTTGGCGACCCACATCGAGATGTTGGGTATCATATCTTCTGACCGCTCCTTTTGGCCGATGTAATACGGTTGGCATTCGGTTATCGAGTCGATTGCTGCAATATCAACGGGAGGCCCTGGTGGCTTTAACGATTCTCTGAGCTCTTTGTCGATTGTTTGTAGGGTAGCCATGATGTCGTCAATTTCGGTCATTTGCTCAATGGCGCCACGCTTGTTTGTTCGCATATATTGTGCTTTATATTTTCGATTTTGGAGCTCGCCCTGAACGATGTGCGTGCTTAGTTTGAAACTACCCAAGAACGAAAAAAAGCTCACAATTTGCGTAGAATATGAGTCCGTTGTCCCGTATTCCTCAATCGACTCTGGGTAATCACCCATTGAGTGGGTTTTGTATGTGTTCAAGTTGAGTGTGACGATACGTCGTCCATCGCCATCGGACTTTTCCTGTGCCTGCAGTCCCGGCTTGTTCGTGCGAGTCGCCTTTGTAGCGGCGCGGGTTGTGTTTGTTGTAGCATGCATACGTCGCGACATCGACGACGCTTTGCTGACCTCTGCCTGCTTCTTTCGGCGCGTGTATTCCTTTGGGGTTTCCCGTGGTTCCAAAGCCTTGGTAAGTGTGACGAAATTTCGGAGTGCGGTTCCGAGTTTGGTAGTGAGCGACTTGAATATCTTGAGTGTTGCGGTTGCGTGCAGCCGTAACTTGGCGAGCCCGTGCCACTCAGCAAACAGAAACAGGAGTGTTTGTGCTGGCTCATCGCATGTCTCAGGTAATAGCCCTCTGAAAACCGGCATGCAGCACTGAAAAGAAGACGTTAGAAATAACTTGAGTATGGTTATCAAATGGTACGTACCTGGAGAATGTCTTCAAAGTCCCGTGCGGCGATTCGACCCATGTCTGCGACATCCTCGGCAAACTTTCGAATGGTGGAAGCGAAGGTGGGGACGGCTCGAAATCTATGCACCAGATTTAAATTAAACAAATGCCCCACAAACATATTGAATCGAACTTACCGTCGGTTGAATTCTGCTACTGCCGCAGGCCCACGCAGGTGCAGAAGTCGAATTAAGTGCTGAAAAAGCGACTTCCAGACACCCAGCTCCACCTCGTGGAGTTGATCAACAACGAGCGTCGCAAAAAAATTGAACTTGAACTCGCGTAGCCTGGCTGAGAACGCGTTCTGAATGTGAAAAGCCAAAAGATTAAGATAGGACAACAGACGGAAAAAAGCAACATACCATTGTCGGTGTATATGAGTGGTCCTTCAGGAGGCCCTCAACAGCGTTATTTGCCAACGCTTTTCCTTGGTCGTAAATTAGGCGGCGCGCCTGTTCGATTTTTGCTCGACGTTTTTCATTGTCGATTCGCTTCTTTTTGCGAGTCTGCATGTCGGTGGGCGTACCCATTTGGGAGGTGGCGGTCTTCTCAACAAAGCAACGTGGGCAAAGACGAGCCCCGTTGTTGCGTATAGTCGCCAGCAGCACCCTAGTGACAATGTGAGCCACGTAAATAAACAAACTAGTAAAAAAAAAGGTTACTTCTCGGGATAGTCCGCAGAATAAGTCAATATGCGCGGGAACACGCGACGACGAACACCATCCGCACAATTGATGACAACCCCGGTCCTCCACGCCTCAATGAATTCATCATCGAGGAGTGCAGCCCAGACAGCATGCATAAGCTCGCGCCTGAGATGGGTGAGGAGTGTGTCGGTTGGCGGTTTTCCATGCATTGCTGTTATTTGTTCCTTCACCTTGTCAGGTAGCTAGTGCGAATAAACAATGAATTAGACAAAGCCAAGTAAGAAACGTGAGGGTGCAAGCTTACCGTAGGGATATGAGCAACCGGGTGGCAAGTATTTGATGTCGGCTTGCAGCGTTCGTATTTACTGACGTTCCCGAATGAGCAAAGGATCGGCCACCCTTTGACGTGGCTGAATTGTGCGAATTGCATCCCGTCGGACGCAAACATAAATGCTGCGACACACCGGGGGAGATCGCAATCGATGTCAAGGTTTTGGACCTCTCGGTGTGCCTTGATCATCGCGGGGGAAGTATACATTTCGCCTGAGAGAGTTTGTGCAGGCCCCGACAAGCCAGGTGGCTTCCATTTATGTTCGTACGGCTCGTAGTGGAAATGGTTGACATCGTTCACGCTGAACGTTTTCTTCATCAAATCCGTTAGACTGCGTGCGCGCAACCCGGAGATGTCAATGCAGTCATCTTGTGGTTGCGGTTCAGGAGCTGGAAGCGGCTGCGTTCTTGCGGCCCGAGGATGTTTTCTTTTTCTAGCTTGATTTCGCACAGCACTAGGTGTTGGGACCCGCAGTTGTAGTGGCACATTCTTCCAGCCCTCAGCCGGTGGACATAAGGGATCCCAGTTGTTGGCAGCCGCGGCAAGCTCACCGTCAACAGCACGAAGGTTGACGCCGATGAGGTCTTCGGGTTTGAAACCAGGCTGGAGAATTACCTCATTACAGAGGTAATCTCGGTCGTTGAGGGATTTTGTGTTCCCGGCTAGCCAGTGGTACCGTAAAACGTAGAAGACAGAAAGATTGGGGCAAGGAGAAATGATGTCGCTGAGTGGGCGAGGAGTATGCGACGTAGAGGGATTTTGGTCGGAGGCAGGTACAATGTGGGCCATCGGTGCGTTAGCATCAGGGATTTTAGGCGGTCGGGAGTAGTATACCCGGTATTGGCCAAAGATATCAGGTTCCGTGCGAAAGGGGTCTCGTACACGGGATGGTCGGGTAGTAGCTGCAGGCAGACGGCTTGAACCCAAGTTATCGGTGGGCAGAGCGGGTAGCGGAGCGGGCGCCTCAGGTACAGCATCATGTTCGCTCCTAAACGTGGAATCCAATCGACGCGCCTGTGCCCGTGTGAGCCGTGGTGGCGGTGGTTGAACTCGGACAGGCCGTGAGACAGGAGAGGAGGGGGAAGTGGGAGTAGGACCGGGTGATAGTGGACGAGCTAGAGCTATATTGTCCTAAGACGGACCATAAGGTAAGTATCAGCACTGTATGTGGGACTCTGTCGGCTTACCTCCGTGTCGGGCTCTGCAATGCGGAGTCGTTTCGCTGGTGGCTCGATGTCCTCGGCAAGATCTGCCGCTGCAGAGAGTGCAGTGATGCGATCCCTATGTGCTTTGGCTGCTTCACAGGCCCTTTGGTGTGTCGACAGAGATCTTCGAGAGAGGAACGGGGGCCCGATGTAATTACAGCCTGGGACACATTCATAGCCGTCATCCATGCCGGGTGAATGGTGAACGAAGGGGGCGACTTGGGATGCACAAAAGCGAGGTAAGTATCAATGTATTCTACCATACTGTACACAAAAAAATATCACATTGCCGAACAAGCCAATCCTAGCAAAAGCCGAATAAAAGTCAGTTTTCAAATCGCAAAGTCGACATCAAACGTCTAGCGCGTTTCCTACATACCCGGTGTCAACCTATCCATATGGCACCATATGGTGCGGACAGATGGTGACAGACTAAATAACAAATGATGTTGGACGGAACAACTTATTGGCGAAAAAACGACCTACTTAATCAGCACCCCAAGTCCCAGAGGTATCAACACCCCCCGACCTTCAATCGCATCCACATCTACCTCACTTGCTCCAAGACCATGGCCCCCGTACGCAACAACCACAGCACTCGCTCGATGAGACCCGCCGCGTCCACCGAGAAGGACCCACTCGCCGTGCTTGGACGCCGACTCACTCGTACTGTCAACATGTGGTGGCCCGGAGCCGACCTTGTGACGACTGGCCTGGAGATGGTCTCCGCAAACAACGATGAGCTTGCCGACATGCGTGCGAGCGCAACTGGAAGGTAAGTTAGTTACCCATCACTCGTAGCCGCAAGCTGACCTTTTCCGACTTACAGAAAGTCCCATATGATGGAATTGGCCGACCAGCTGAGTGTGTGGGAGCCAGGTTTCTTCGAGCGCCTTAATCGGGCTGGGACACATGCTGGAGCTGCGGTACGCGACGCAAAGAACCAAGTGAGTAACGTATTCCAACACATTCCCAATTAGTACTTACCAATCGGTTATACAACCATAGCTCAACGATGGCCAGAGCAATGGTCGCTCCGAGGATGCGCGGAAGGTTTGAGAGGCCATGCCGAGATGGCGAGTGTGGAACCCACCGCTCGGAGATAGGTTGACCCGAGGAATGGCACACAGGGAGTGCGCCATACGGCTTGCTCCGCCCAACCTTGACGTGAACGACGAGGAGTAAGTTACATTCTTGTTGAGTCAATAAACACTGGTACTTACAGCGTTTGCAGCGTCTTGAGGAAGTTCATGGTTGACGGCGAGCCTGCAATGACACCCGAATGCTGGGCGAGCTTCATGTGGGCTGAAGGGCAGTTTGACCCCCAGCGGCCGTCAAACGGTCTGCTGGAAGGTGAGCTCATGCTGTCGGTAAGCCACATCACGAGCAGCAGCACGGCTCTGTACTAACACAAACAACTACGCCACATCACTCAGGCGGCCACCGCAATCTTGTTTTCGCCTTCGTCCTCGATGCCAGAAACGATTCAGGCTGTCGGTGGCGCACGGGGTCACACTCGGCGTCGAGGCCCCATCGGCCTTGCGAAGAAGTACGAGATGAAAGAGGTGAATCCAGCGTTTATTGCATATGTCGCGTGCGTGGTAGGTAGTTTTGCTTCTATTTAGTCGACACCGTTGCATGATATTTCTTTCCTTTTATAGACCCGACATGCACTCACAACATCAAAGACCTTCAGCGAAGTCTGTGACGGGTTTAGTTACACTAAGTTTTATTACCTCATCCGCAAGGTGTTGGAGTCTCCCAAGTACGAGCACTGGACAAAAGGACTTGTCGCACGCTGGAACGAGTAAGCAAAGCAAATACCTTTCGTGGAAATTACTTACTAGGTTAATAGGAAACTGTTTGCGGGCTACGAATTTGGTCTTAACACTATTGGACCAGCTGACGAGGCCAATACAATCCTCAACATGCTTGACGCCGAGCTCGAGGGGACGGAAATCACCCACGAAGAGGTTGGGCTCGAGTTGGGGGAAACTTCAGAGGCCGCTGATTAAGTTGCCCATTTTTTAATCCTACCGTACGTACAAATCGTCTGTGTCTGTTTTTCTCTTCTCGATTCAGTATATTACAATTGCTCCGAAATACATGCTCGTGTCTCCTTCCTCTATTTGCAATTCTGAGCGTCGCCGCAACCAAATACGTATGCCATATTCCATATCTCGGGTCAGCCGCATATATGTGTAAATCCAGGATGTGTAATCTAACATTCTGTTGACGGTCCAACCAATTTGACCAGCTAGACAACTGACATATAATTTGTACCTATAGGCCGACAGATGCATGAAATAGATCAGTAAGTCAGCAAACATGTATTCATGTGCATCCGTGACAACAGGCACACGGAATATGTCGCTAAGTTGACTGTCTGACACAATGTGTCAGACATTTGACATGTGGGCCAAATTTGCACACGTGTGGGCAACCCGATAGTTTTCCTGTGCCATATGGATGTTACCACTCCGGTGACAGCAATATGGCGGCTTGACAGAAAGAACACGGTAGTTGTCTAGAGTATATATTTAGCATATCGGCCTTATTATACATGGCATTCAGCGGACACATCAAATCCGTAGGGCTGATGGCTGACAGTCGGGATCTGCCAAACTGGCAGAATCCACCAATAACTGATCAGTTACTGATATCGCGAAATCAGGCTGATGCAGCATATACTGGCAGATGCGAAATATAGGGACCTATATGGGGAAATCAGCTAGGGCCCAAGTTCGTGATGTCTCCCAAGCGTTTTCTGTCGATCAAGGTCATTCATGCGTCGCAGGTTGTTTATCTCCCACTCTGGGTACTTCAACCTTGGCCCAGGCTCCCCTCCCTCGTATCCACTAGCCACTGCTGGGCTCTGGCCAAGTCGTCCCTCGTTCGGTTGTCCAATGCGACTGGTGGTCATCGGGACCTTGCTCTTGATATGTATTGTCGACTTTCACACCTTCCACTCGACCTCCCTGTCCCCGCATTTACCCACTTTCGCACATCTGAGCTGCCCGACCTGCTGTGTGATGGTTGGCTCTCGGATGAACATATGAATGCCGGCTGTCAACTACTCAATGCGCATCCCTCTCGCGTTCCCCAGCTCCAGATTCTCAACACTTACTTCTTACGTTATCTGGAGCTCAACTTTGAGCGCTCGACTGCCTGGGCCCCTCGCCGCCCATTTGGGCTTGATACTCTCATTGCCGGGGGGGTTGTCGATCAGCTATTCATTCCAGTCTACCTTCCTTCACACTGGGCTCTGCTTTACATTGATATCTCATTGGAGCGCTTTGCCTACATCGACACACTGGACTTGGAAGGCAGCCAGCCCCCATCTCAATCGCTTGACCATGTAAATCGCTGGCTCAGCTGTGTTCTGGGTAGGAACATTCTTTTAGATGCCACCGCTCCACCCTTTTCTGTTGGCGAGCAGCTGGACTCCAACTCGTGTGGTGTTGCAGTACTCTCTTCAATTGCTCACCATTCGCTTGCAACTGGCTGTTTCCCTTCCTGGACCCAAGAGACTGCCCTTGAGCACCGACTCCAGTGGGCGCTTTTGCTGTCAAACATGTCTACAGATGAAGTGAGTGCGATTTGTCTTGAATTAGCACGCATATAGCTTACCAAAATGACTTTGGTAGCTTGCCACTCCTACTGTTCGCCTTGAGGACCTTATAGGTGACGATTTGGACCCACTTGAGTCAACACCCAACCTGGCTGCTGAGGACTCCGAGCCCGATGACGATGCTGGATCCTTAAGCGAGCCCTCCCTTCCCCCCTGCTCACCTATCCCTGCTGTTCACACACATACACTTGTCCAGAGCACGCTCCCATTCAAACGAATCACTCGGCAAGAATATGAGGCACAAGAGACCCGCCGCTACAACGAGCGAAAGGAGGAGAAACTTGACTACCTGGAGCGAATCGGGTTGTTGCAGGCACAGAAGCAGGTCGATCAACGCAGATACGAGCGTCTCCGGAAACGTGAGCAGCGTGAACGACATCGAGTTGGGCGGGAGGAGCTGGGGATGAGGGTGAAGGTACCAAAGCATTCAGACTCACCGGTAAGCAAGATGTTATGCATTTGATACAAAGCTAACAGCGACTTTAGCCAACCGTGGTGCTAGATTTCACTCTCCGTGAAGAAATGGTTGCCCTTTCTCGCTCAAAAGCTCCGCCAACTTCCTCTGCTGCCACTTTTCCTGCAATTCAAAGCATCTCCCGCATGAACTGGTGCCACAAACTGGTCTGGCCCATCATCGAGAATGCTGCTATGGCTGTTGGTCCTCCTTGGTCCCCGACCGAAGTCGTACGTCGCCTACAGCTTGTCAACCCTCAGCTATTTGGATCACTTCGTCCACAACGGATCAGCCAGTGGCGGGATAACGATATTAAGGACAAGCTTGTATGGAAGGACTGGCATACACGCCGCATTGAAAATGGGGGGAAAGCGACAAGTCCAAGGCAACCAAATGGTATTCTGGTATGTTCATTTCTTCCTATCTTGCGATGCAGCAACTGAGCTTACTTCTGCCTTAGCAAAACCGCCCCGACGTGGTCGATCTCATCCAAACACAGCTGATCAGTTACCGCAAGGTCGGCTTACCACTCAGTATTCGCCAGATCCGTGGCCTTATGTGCGGCGTCATTCAACACGAGATGCCTGAGGCGTTCATGCAGCCCGACATGTTTGGGCGACTTTTCCGTTGCTCTCCTCGATTCACTCGCAAATTCCTACAGGATCGTGGGTGGTCGATCCGCAAGGGTACTCGAGCGGCTCAAAAGCTACCACCTAACCTCAACACCATCCTCCTCCACTCCTTCCTTCGTATCTTTTGCGTGGTGCGGGATGAGTTGATCCCTGCCTCATGCATCGTGAATGCCGACCAAACCCAGGTCGCGTTCAACCCCAGCAACCAGAAGACTTGGAACCTTGCCGGAGAGCGTCAGATCCACATCCTTGGTGCTGACGACAAGCGCGCTTTCACACTCATGGTTGCTGCTGCCGCATCTGGGGATTTGTTGCCAATGCAGGCAATCTATGCCGGCAAATCGACTCGCTCGCTCCCAACTTCAAATGCTGCTGGCTATGCTGAGGCCATAACTCTTGGTTTCTTACTGGAATACTCAAATACAAGCAACTACTGGTCGACATTTCTTACCATGTGCAACTGGGTGTCCCGTGTATTGGTGCCATTCTTGCGTTCCCAGATCACACAAGAAGGAAGGCCTGCGGACCAGCGATGCTTATTACTCCTTGACTGTTGGTCGGTGCATCGATCGGCTCAGTTTCGCTCTTGGATGTCTGAACATTACCCCTGGATAATACTCATGTACATTCCTGGCGGCTGTACAGGAGTCTTTCAGCCATGCGACGTCGGAATCCAGCGCATTCTCAAGTCCCGCATTTCTGAGGTGGCACATGACGACGTTGTCAAAGAGACTGTTGAGGCGCTGAACGCTGGCACCTCTGCCGAATACATCTTAAACGACCAAACCCTCCCCACGCTCCGTGAACGCAGCCTTAGATGGATTATCGAGGGGTATTGTGCGGTTAACAAGCCTGAGGTTGTTAAGAAGGTGATTTATTCCTTCAATTATATTTGTAACTGCTTTCTGACGTGCATATATGCATTTACCAGGCTTTCTCTCTTTGCGCTGTCCCAGACACAGAGCTGAACTTGTCTTACGAAAGCCTTACAAGCCAGGCAGCATCGAAGGCTCTTTTAGCTCTGCGATCGACGGACCTTGAGACGTTCATTGACATCACCTCAGGTCGGCACCCGAAAGGCGAAGATACCGAGGCTGATACCCCAGAGGATGTGTTGGTGGTGGACAACGATGACGAGGGTTACACAACCAACGAAGTGACAGCCCTTGTCATGGATGCACAAACGGCTGCCGAAGCTGCTGAGCCGTTGGGTGATACTGGTAGGGTTGACCAGCACGAAGACGACGCAGAGGATGAGGATTCCGAGGATGAAGCTGTCCCTGCTCCTCGTGCAACGCAGACCCGGTCTGGGCGGATTTGTCGGCCCTTGGTACGGTACCATGGGTAAGCATTGGCTATACATTCGCATAGTTAGTCTTGCCACTGTACTTTCTCATCTATAAATTCATTTCTTTTTTGTCCGATTAACGATAGTTTTATATTACTATTTTGGGGACCAGATGTCCCACTGCGTCGCATTCAAGCGGGGCGGGGACATCTGAGGTTTTAACGTCAACCCGGGGATCCCCGGGACTGGGACCGACGTTACAACTATGCCACTACAGTACTAGAAAGCGCAGCAAAAAAAGCTCTCCCGCCATGCTAAGCATAAACACGCTGCACACCAAGCGCAACTCGAGCATGAATAAACCCAGCAGATTCTCACACGATTAGGCCGCTATTGCTAGAGCGGTTGCCAAAGGCTAGATGGTCCAATATACGCTGTCGTATGTAAGCCCCGTGTCAACTTAGTAGTCGACCGGACTCTGCAGATTAGGTATGCTAGGCCCACAGCTCAGGAGGTGGATGAAGGATTAAGAGTGATGATCACAAGATAGCACGTGATGTCGGACGATCCGGATGAGGTAAGATTGACTTGCGCTTGTGGCTTGCCCGCCACCACCACATCTGTCTGCTTTACCCTAACCCAAATAAATCGATGCCGCCAAACGGTGGAAACGCGAAAAAGGAGAGCGGACGTGCGAAAAAAGCAGAGAATGCACGAAAGAAGCAGGAGGCTGCTGCGCTCGCCAAGGTGAGTCAAAGGGATTCAAAGGCCACCGCATTTCGCAATACTAATGAATACATACATTTACAGGAGAAGAAAGAAGCTGAGGAGTGGGCAATAGGGACCAAATCAAACAAAGCTGCCGAAGAAAAAGCGGTCAAAAAGGCAGCCGAGGCAGCCCGCAAGGCAGAGAATGCGCGGCTTTTGGTAGGGGTCACGACATAACAAAGCTAGCGTGTCGTTCATTCTAGTGATAGGCCGAAGAAGAAGCCACTCTATCCAAGCCTAAGCAGGCTCCCAAGGCTAACAAGCGCAAAGAAAAACCCTCCCCACCGAAATCTGCGGGGCCTGGTAGCGTGGCCGCAGATGAAGGACTTGCATCTGTTGGAACACCCGGTGCGGAGGAGCACTCTTGTCCGCGTGATAATGCGCTGACATCATTGTTTAGAACAACGGAAGGGAGAAGAAGAGCCGGCAGAGAGCTTCGTAGCGACTGGGATCGACGATGCTCTTGATTTCCTTGAAATAGTGAACGCCAGGACCGATAAGGCGACAATTGGTCAGCAGGCTGCAAGTCTCGAAAGGCACCCAGAGGTGCATATGGCATTCTATATTTGGCTCCATTAACTTACCTCATCTCGTGTATTAGCGCCGTTTGAAAGCCGCGCATGAGGCATACATGGAGCGCGAGCTCCCTCGGATTAAAGCCGAGGTAAACACATACAGCTCACTGGTTTAATGACCCTAAAGTGTTTTTCAGCGTCCCGGTCTTCGTTTCAACCAATACAAGGTGTGCCTATTATTTACAAACCCGGATATAATGGGTTCACATTGTATGTAGGATCTGCTCTTTAAGGAGTTCCAGAAATCGCCAGACAACCCGTAAGCCTAAAGAAGCTGGTTTTCGCGCCGAATTGCACTAACTATGTACCGTACACCACCCAGAAGTGGCACGTGACCGGGAAGTGGCACACCTTGATTTCCGCCAAAATTTGCTTAAAAGACTAGCT
>WSLM01000782.1:0-12500 GCA_019677335.1 Ceratobasidium sp. UAMH 11750 | reverse complement strand
TAAATCCCAAATGTACTTACAGTAAATCTCGGAACCTCGTAGGTCTACCACGCATCTCCATCGTCTGCCGTCACATGTGACGGGAATCGGCGCACGATGGTTCAGGCGGTTGGGTGGCACTCTGATGGAACTCCCAACCTTGGTTCGCCACGTGCATTGACTGATAATGTACCAGAGCCGGCTTAGTAGTAGTGGTTACGAGCATGTTGTTACTGAAGGCGTCCAAGCTGTTGGTTTAAACCGAGATACGCAAGAATTTATGCTTGCAACTTTGCTCAAGCTAGAGAACGATACCAGTCCGAAATATTATGGTACCGCTGTCGTTTTGCGAAGAATTGAGTTGGGGAGTTGCACTCGGCCAATCCTTGCGGGTCTATCGTTGCCCCTTGGGTAAATCACGACAAATTAGCTCACAATCTTGCTTTCTAAAGCTTCGAATTCCTCTTGAATGATCATAAGGCTCTGATTGCCGGCAATTGGAACTATTCTGGGAGTTAGTACCTTATCCGACGGCCCGCTTAGCGAGGGACCAACATTGCATCATGAGAACAGACTCGTTCACCGTTGTAGCCATGCAACTACTCTTCCACATCATTATTTTCTTTTATTGTAGTCTCTTGGGGCGTTGGGCGTGGCGACATTTGCATACAGTTTCAAACCTTGATAAGGCCATTAGTATGCTTGTCATTCGGAAATCTAGACATCATAAGTACCCAACACCCCGCCCTCCGATAATTTTATCGTAGCTAGCTTGTCGGGTTTACCATACCTCCGCATCTTCAGCGGTTAATTGCAGTGGGAGCTTCATAGTGCTATAAATACGCGTGCACCCTTAACGTGCATATGCCTTGGATTAGGGGTGCTGCGGATCGGAAAGACTCCTCGGCTACTGCGCAACGAAACTAGTTGGTGGTTTGAATCGATACCATAAGCACCTAGCGTCCGGCAAAGAGTCGGTAGAATCCCACTAGCCTAGCCAAGCGGGTTTATTGTCACTCCTTCCGTAAATTACCTCCAGATTTGGGGCATATTCTTGGTTACTAATCATTCGACTGCTTCTCTGAAGGTCACAAGGTCGTCGCCGTTGGCAGCGAGAACTATTGCGCTAGCAAGGGCGTCACCCGGCGGCCCGCTCTGGGGATACTATAAAATATGATGGTTAGGCGAGCAAAATCGCCCAGCATTCAAGCCATGAAACTGCTGCTCCACTTTGCTACTCTCTCGTTGTATTCTCTGGGGGCGTTGTGCGCGGGGACATTCACAAATCCAATCAAGACTCCAAATGGCTCTGACCCTTACATGGTCGGTTATACTACATCGCACGAATTGTATTTTTGAATCTCAAGTGAATATTGACAGGTGTACTCGAATGGTTACTACTATTTAACCAGTTCGTGGCTCTCAACCCTCCATTCACGATGCCTTAATACTGACCGTATTGTTTAGCAACGACATGGTCTAACATCCAAATTACCCGGGCCACCGTGAGTAACCAAGATCAATGTAATTATGCGTCGTGTCCTCATTTGGGCATCCTTGAAGACAATGGCAGGGCTCAAGACAGCTACTCCTAAAGTTGTCTGGACGGACACGACCGCCTCTCGATGCTGTAATATGTGTAAGAGTTCTTCTTTTGGTTGACGACACCTGCGCCACAATCATCTTGTCTAGGGGCTCCGGAAATTCACTGGATTGCGGGTCAGAGCTCGTGGTACATGTCAGTATACTACCCATGCCCTCTACTCATTAGTGTTCTAACATGCAACACAAACGAAGCTATTATACTGCGGGGACTTCTGGCACTGCGAACTTTGACAATCAGCGCTTGCACGTCCTCAAGGGAAGTTCGACCGATATCTGGGCTTCAACTTGGTCATATCAAAGTTTGTAATCCATATCGATTCAAACTGGTATACTTTCGCTGATCACCTTTTTAAATTTCTATTTCAGCGCGACTGGTCATTCCAAACCGGGATGTATGGGCGATTGATGCAACCGTGATGTTCCTCGCAGCTGGGCCGTATCTGGTGTTCTCTAGCTGGGATGGTGACCAACAGTGTCTCTGGATCGCGTTTGTCTTATGTACTATTCAGGTTCAAGAAGGATGCTTACCGCTCTCACATATTAGGAAGATGAATTCTGCCACCTCGCTTGGCAATGCGTACAAAATTTCTGCACCCACCAACTCATGGGAGCAAATCGGTGGTAAAACAAACGAGGGCCCAGGTGCGTAATACTATTATATCATTAGCTCCGAAACATAGACACGACTTATAGCTGGCCTTTATCATGGTGGCCGTACTTGGATTGTCTGTGAGTGCAAGTTCATGGGTTACTCGGCGGCCTGTGTTGAAATGAACTATTTTACAGACTCGGCTTCGTCCTGTGCTGGGACGGGTTACTCGCTTGGCTCTCTGGAGCTCACCGGATCTGATCCGCTCTCGGCGTCATCCTGGACCAAATACAATGCAGGCCCGATCTTTAGCGCCGCGAACGGAGAATACGCAGTATGTGACTTGAAACAGATCGGCTTCGGGTCCATACTAATCAGCCGACGATATTTCTAGCCCGGGCACAATGGATTCTTTACTGCGTAAGCAATTACATGTTCCCCCCGAGATTCCTATGCTGAACACCATGCTACAAAAGCCCATCTGGAAACATTTATATCGTAAGCGTCCCAGCGTCATGGTGTTTAGTGAAGTGGTCTCATATTGCTCGGCTTGCTAGGTCTATCATGCTTCCCCCTCTTCAGCCGTCACATGCGACGGGAACCGGCGTACAATGGTTCAGGCCGTTGGGTGGCACAGCGATGGATCTCCGAATCTCGGTTCGCCACGCGCAATTACTGACAATGTTCCCGAACCCGCCTAAAGGCGCATATAGACTCTTCTTTTGAGCACTGCACGCGTCTCAATGAAGTAGTTAGCCCTGTATGCTATGTGTTGCGCCTGCAGTTCAAATGAAGCCTTTGCCATAACTGCGATATTTTGCCATGCGGCGTGATGACGACCATCGGCGATATCGGTGTTACAAACCAGGTACAGAGCCCGGTTTACGCATATATTATATTATTTTGAAGAAACTATCGAATGCATCGCTAGCACTGTTGAAATGTGTTTAGCCCTAGGTGTCTAGTAGGCCGAGATGGGACGTTGGAATCCAAGAGTGGCGCTAAGCGAGGCTAAGCGCTATCTTGAGAAGCCATCGTGCGGGACAGCCTCATGGCCTCTCCACATATTGCACGTCATAACCCCTTGGTTCTACCCAGAATTCAAATCCTGTATTGATTTGGGGCTAAACCCGAAGCCGAGCATGCTGTCACGTCATCCTGTGAGCAAGCGAGCTCTGCCTAGATCGCGCCTACAACGAACGCGGGGTCACCGGGCTCTTAGCACCAGGGATTTGATTGGCTATAATTCCAGTACGCCCCACAGCCCGGGGGGCTTATATAGATGGCTACTGCGATGCGGACGGCTTCAGTACCCCAACCATGAGGTTGTTTTTTACTGTTATCTTGATCTCGTTGTATTCAGTTTGCGTTTCGGCATTTACGAACCCCATTAAACCCGACCATGGCCCAGATCCATTCATGGTACGCACTAAAAAGGTCACATATGTTGGGTGATGATAAATGCTTGGCCAAAGGTTTACTCTAATGGGTACTACCATTTGATGAGTGCATCATTTTATTGACAGACCGAAAATCGGATTTACACTAGCCTTTTAGCCACGACCGGAGGCGGCTTGCAAATCGCTCGCGCGACTGTACGTACCAACCTTGTCGCATGTTTCTTGCTAATAACTAGGGTGATTTTTGTTGCTAAGTCAGTGGGAGGGTTGAAGAATGCCACAGCGAAGGTGGTCTGGAAGGATTCCACCCCTGATCGCTGCTGTAATGTCTGTGAGTACGATTTGCACACGAAAAGTAGGGTATATGCACTAACATTTATTGTTTTAGGGGCCCCGGAGATTCACAATATGGACGGTGTCTGGTACATGTACGTGAATATCCTACAGATTCGGATGTGTAACACTGACACCGTTACCTAAAGTTATTACACGGCGGGTCCAGCAGGTAGCACCACCGACAACCAGCGCATGCATGCAGTCAAGGGCAGTTCATCAGATATATGGGCCTCGACTTGGTCGTATGCAGGTTAGCTGACTGCACATACCATCTTAACTGTCGTTGACTAGCTTCGCTCGTCTCACCAGGACGGCTGGTTGTGCCAAATCGCGACACTTGGGGCATCGACGGTACGGTGATGACTCTTCCATCAGGAAAGTACTGGCTTTACTCGAGCTATGACGGCGATCAACAATGCCTCTGGATTGCGTAAGTTATCTAGTCGTGAAGAGGCGAGAGCGAGCTAATAACATCACCGCCCCCAACCCTCCAAGTAAGATGAACGGGCCACTGTCTCTTCAAAACGGATACAAGATCTCCGCGCCAACAAGTCCGTGGGAACAGATAGCATGGAAGGTCAACGAAGGACCAGGTATGCGATCCTCATTTTGTCCCAATTCGTGGCTACTCACTATATCAAACCGTTTATCAGCTCCTATCACCCATAACGGCCGCACCTGGATTGTCTGTAAGTTACAGAACAAATCTTCCCCATTTACTACTGAAGCGCACGTACTACGCAGACTCAGCCTCTGGCTGTGGCGGAAGCGGATATTCTCTCACCTCGCTTGAACTAATCGGGTCTGACCCGCTGCAAATGTCTTCGTGGAAGAAGAGCAACGGGCCAATTTTCACATCCGCAAACGGAAGCTGGGGTGTACGTAAACAGTTTATCATTGGACTCACATCCCACTGACCGAGTTGTTTATGTAGCCGGGGCATAACGGGTTCTTTACCTCGTGAGTATATGCGCTTGATCCATTCCTCCAAACGTTTTATTTACATTCTCCGTTACACAGTCCGTCCGGCGCCCCGTGGATGGTAGGCCTATCCACTCGTTGCTATATACTTGTATGACACTGAATGTTTATCTGCTAGGTCTACCACGCATCCCCCACTTCCAACGTTCTCTGCGACGACAGCCGCCGCACAATGGCTCAACCCATCGGGTACAATGTTGATGGGTCCTTGAACTTGGGTCAGCCACGGCCGCTTTCGGAGAACATTCCCGAACCTGTATGAAGAGATCGTCTGGCACCTTGCTCGCGTTTACTTCAAATACACCAATAACTTTGTCTGGTAGATGTTTTACACATAGCCTGAGATGAAGGTTTCGACAATGACAGCTTTCATTCAAGTAACATTGGCTATCATGATACATATAGACGGTTTGTTTTATCCCCAGTTTATAGTTTAGAGAAATGCCACCTGCTTCTTGAGCGTAATGGTCTGAATGTTCAAATAGCCCAGCAAACCATTCAGACCGTTCTCGACACCAATCCCAGACTCCTTGTGCCCACCAAACGACTGTAGAACGACGCGTCAGCTTCGAATACGTCCAGGTGAACCAAAAAACTCACACTAAAGGGAGTGGCGGGCCCAAACTCGTTCATGCACACGGCTAGATGCACAATATATTAGTACCTATTTTAAAATCAGCAAATGGTGGACAGTAATACGCACTCCCAGCTTGGATTTGCTTCGCAATCCGCTCAACAGTATCAAGATCCTTGCCCCACACCGACGCAGAAAGACCCAAATTCGTATCATCTATCATGACCCGTGCTCGTCAATACCTACCGCCGAATGAATAGCCTTAAAGACTTACTAGCACGCCTGATCACATCTTTCTCGTCACTCCACTTTAACAGCGGCACAATCGGTCCAAACGGCTCCTCGCGCACAATCTTCGAGTTCTCGGGTGGATTGTCGACGAGCGAGACTGGGATAAAGAGCCCATTGGTCGGGTTCGGATTGACGTCTCCTCCGACGGCGAATTTGTAGTTGTTCGCATGAGCATCTTCGAAGAAGGAAAGAACTTTCTTGTATCTATCGAACGAGAGTTGAGTTGGGTGAGCACGAAGTAGCGAGTAAGTTACGAACTGGGTGATGTTTTGAACTGGGCCGAGCTGAGAATCGGGGTCTGTGCCGTTTCCAACCTTGACGGTCTTGCTAAATTCGACGAGGGCGTCACGGAATTGGTCGTAGATACCCTCATGAACATAAAGCCGCTTGGCTATCAATTACGAGAGTTAGGCGTGGATGAGGAGGGTAGGTAAAACAACGCACCAGCAGAGCCTGTAATTTCCAAGTAGAGAATCAATTAGTAAATGACATCTTGCACCGCATAGTCGGCAAATACTGACAAGTCTGGCCGTTATTCTGCAACACGAGGCTCAGCATGTCATATAACACAATAATAGTAAACACTTACAACAAACGCCGCCCAGAAAACATCACTAAAACCGAATCGGTCAGACACAACTTTAAATGCGACGCGAGTCGACTTACGAGACGACCTTTTTCGGGTCGACGTCGGGAAGAATAATGCATGGATCATTTCCGCCAAGCTCAAGAGTCAACCGCTTGAGCCCAGCGCTCGCGCTTTGCATGACCTTTTTGCCAGTTTCACTTGATCCAGTAAAGCTGACCTGTTTGTGGTTCATCAGTAGAAGCCAAGGTTGTTTCGTACGCAATAACGGACCTTGTCGATTCCAGGATGGGCGGTAATCATAGGTCCCAACCCATCATCTCCACTCAAGATGTTCACCACACCGGGCGGAAGGAGAGGCTGAATATCCTTGACGAATTGCAGAGTCGTGAGCGGTGTAAAAGGCGAAGGCTTCAGAACAAAGGTGTTCCCGGCCAAAAGCCCAGGCCCGATTTTCCAAATACAAAGCATAAGAGGGAAGTTCCTATTGCGAGAGTCGTCAATATAATCACTGTGTTTGGCCTGTAATAAAGCTAACCATGGAATGATCCCTGCGCACTATCACGTGCGAAATGCAAAATTAGCCCCGGAAAGCCTTTAACCATGGACATTGACTCACAACTCCGATTGGAACCCGACGTTCAATCACCCGCTGCTGCTCATTGTCGATCAGGACCTTGTCGGGCACCCTCAGTTTAGCGGTCTCGCGCAACCACAAGACGGCACCACCGAGCTCCATCTGGGCGTTGCCCAACTACATAAAGATGGTTGATCAATAATGGCGCAATCGTGCGTGACATAGGTTCGTTACCGTCTTTCCTTGTTCGGCCGTCAAGATCTTTTTGTACTCTTCGATGTTCTTCTCGATGACGCCAGCGATCTGATTGAGAATTTCCGCGCGCTCGTCGAGCGATTTTGCGGACCACGCTGGATAAGCTGCGCGTGCAGCTGCAACCGCCTCATCGAGCTACCAGCACCGAAATTGGAAAAGAAATGTTTTAGATCCCGTTGGTAAACTCGAGCAAAGTCCACACCTGCTCCTTGGTCGCAACTGGAACTTCAGCGATCTTCTGCTGAGTGGCAGGGTTGATAACATCGATCTTTTTAGAAGAGGTCGCGGCCTTGCCGTTGATGACGTGGGTGTACTCAGTCATGATGTAAGCGAAACGAGAATGGCTGGGGTGGTGGTCGTTGGGTATCGATACCAGCGAGGCTAAGCCCTTCTTTTATAGACCGAGGCCCTAGGATTTCGAAGCCATTTGGTACGGAGAACGGCGACCGAAAAGACGTAGCGTGTGCAAATTGCGGCTAAAAGATCTGATAGGAGCTGCGCCTGGCAAGACATTCGGTGCCCGAGCACCACCAAATCTGCACTAAATGACGCGTACCCTGACGTGCGTCCTCGTGGACCCAAGACCACCCGGACAGGACGACAGTGATATGCGGGTATACATCCCGACTACGATGATTACGCGAGGCGCACAGCGGTCAAAACCACCCGAATTCTTTGTCCGATCGTCGAGCTTATTGCCAAGGGAGTAGGGGGTGGAGGTGGAGGTGGAGGCAACGCTGGAATGCCCAAAAGAATTGTTCGGCAACAGAGAAGAGAGAAGCTGCAAGCGAAGTGTGGTAGCCTGGTCAACCCAAACACGATTGGCAATGAAAACGTCGGCCGGCTATATCACTGTGCCGAGATCACGTGTAGTCACGCGTCCAGTCTTATCAGCGCCGTGGCTGGATAATTTACCTCACCATCAAGAACACTGGTGCTGCTATCTTCACTCGAGCCTAACACGAATGGGAGTGCGGCACACGTTTATTTCTCCCCATTCAAATCACCCACATTTTATCTCGGGCGCTACAAGTTTATTACGATTCACGGACGAAACCCCCACACGCATGAGGCCTTCGCGCGTCATCTTTTGCATCTTCACCTGATGTATTAGTTTATCTTCTACAATTATGTTCTACTTTACACTCACCGTCTCTGCAACTTCCGATGAGCTTGGCCGATCGGTCGGCTCATTCGCCCAACACCTCTTTAAAAGTGACCAAAGTAGGTCTCCTTGTTGGCTCGTCGATGGTATCTGCTCTTCGGGGCGGGCAGGTACTTCCTTCCTGATCGTAACCGCACTCAACACCCCAAATTCCGATTTCCCAAAGTACGGGACCTGGCCCGTAAATGTTTCCTGCGTTCAATATGCGATTAGCGTGGCGGCTAAACGAAGCAGGTGGTGTGTTACCAGTATCGTCTTGAAGTCATCGTCGTCGGCGTATCAGCCTTCAATACCTATAAGTAACTAGAAATATCATACCATTCCGAGCGCATATACGTCCGCGGCTGTACTATATGTGCCTTCTCTCTCGTCCAGCAACTCGGGGGCCTAACGATATGTATATATGAATCATGAGTATGACATTCTCGTTTAACCTCGGGATATACTGACCGCCCACCGTGGTGACAGACTATTCTTTTGCGTAGTGGTCGTAAAATTTAGGGTACAGTCTTGCAGTACCGCATTCCCAAAGTCGGTGAGCATGGGGACCCCATCGTCCGAGATCAAGACATTGAGCTAGCTCAGTTTAAGAATACGCCGCTGGGATGTGATATGGGCGCAACATACCCCTTTGAGGTCGCCGTGGACCTAAACGCAAGGAAGTTTCGGCATGGTACGATATTCCACGAAGCTTTGATCACTCACAATACCAATGAGGTGTAAATAAGCGAGGCCATCGGCTATATCCCTACTCTAAAATTCGAACATGGTGAGAAGCGAGCCACAAACCGATGGAGATACATACCATACTGCAGCGATCAAATTCGGGGTTTTGGCTGATATACGAGGGCAGACTGCCGCGCTCTAGCCAGAGGGATACCATCCCGACTTGATCCCGAAACACGACAAGCCCCAAGAGCGGCAGTACGTTACGGTGCTGGCACTTGGACCAGATATGCAACTCCCGGGCGGCATGCTGTAGGAAGCTTAGCTAGACGTAAAGCGCAAATTTTGTACCTACTTTAAGAGATTTTTGGCCGGTTTCCGTAGGGCTAATCTGTAAACGCATAGTCTTGATCGCGACCGGGGTTTCGTTGTAAAGCTTTCCCCGATAGACGTCGCCGAATCCACCACTCGAGATAGGGAAAGTGGTACACGATTCGATGTCTAGGCTACCCGTGATGTCTTGGCATCCGTGTTCGCCAAGATGCTGGGCAATCTCGGATGCTGACTATATGCGCATCCACGCATCAATAAGGGTTATGCTGGAGCGTGGGATACATACCATCGTACTGCTGATGACCACGTTGGACGTAGCCTGAGATTTAGGACGAATCATAGGAAGATTTGATGTTGCGGTATTGGTGGTCTGATTCCTCTACGTATGTAATACGAACAGTGTCAGACGGCATCTCGTGGATCGCCTAGAATACTACCAGTGCCATATCGCTACTTACCAGATGCTTATACTACCGATTGTGTCGTATTAATGTAGATTCCGAATCAGTTTGTGTCGCCTATCCGAGCCATTGTAGCACCTACTTGCTATAGGAAAGGGACGGGAGACGGAGTAAGTTAGCCCGCTCAGGCTGGTGCAATCGTACTACTAACCACCTATGCGAACGACGTACATCATAAATTAGTGCAGCCCCTCCGAACCATGGCGTTACTCACCGCCTATGAACAAAGTATTGCGTGAAATGTGGTTAACTCAGTTGACTGGAGCCGCGGAACTACTTACATTCTACGTGAATAAAATCCGAGCAGCATGGGTCAGCAGGGCCCATGCAAAGTGTTGCATCACTTACTCGCTAAGTGAGCAGTAAATCGCACGGCGTGGGTTAACGTGGTCCACCCAACTCCTCACATCACTCACCTCCTATGCGGGCAGGTTATGGCAATACACTGATGAGCGCATCCCCTCCAAAACTGTAGTATCACTCACCAGCTGTACAACAAAGTATTGCACGCCGTAAGTCAGTGCACGTCATTTGATTTGTTACACCACTTACAGCCTATGCAAACGAGGAAATGCACAACACATCAGCTTGACTCCACTGAACCATAATGTTATCTACCTCCTATGCAAAGAAAGTGTCGTACATATCAGCGCAATATATTCGAAGTACAGTCCCACTTACATTCTATGTGGACGATATATTGCGTGATTTGACTTAGTGCAGTCTACCCAAGCAGCGAGACTACTCACAAGCTGTGCGGTTTGGTAAATGGGGAAAGTGGGTTGGCTTAGGTCAATGGAACCGTGGTACTACTCACCGCCTATGGAACAGTTGTGCCGCGCGAGGCAGGTCAGAATAACTCGCTTAAGTGTAACGCGACTCACATCCTATGTGGACAAGACGTGGAGATATGTAGGTCAGCTCTGCCTGTTCAAGTAATGTTAAACTCACCATCTACAGAAAGAGGAAATCACAAAGTAAGCCAACTCAAAGCATCCCAACCATGACACCACTTACCTCCTACCATGAATGGCCACGGCGTGGTGTATATCAGCAAAGCTCCTCCGAACATTCACTTCACTCACTCGCTAGTACGGTCGAGCCAGGGAACAGCGTATGTGAGCGCAGCCCTCTAAGGCATAAGACCACTCACTTGCTATGTAAACACATGGCACAGAGTGGGTCAGAGCAGACAAACGACATTGTGAAGTGACTCACGTTCTAGGTGGACAACACATTAGGTTTGTGAATTAGCGTGGTCGTTCAAAGTACAAGGTCACTTACCGCCTATGGAAGTAATATATTAGGGATAATGTCAGCACAATTCGTCGGAACAATAGGATCACTCACAGACTATACAAGCAAGCAATTATATAGTGCAAATTAATACAGCTTATTTAAATCCTTGACGTTACTCACCGACTATAGACAAAGACATCGTATGTGGTAAGTCAACGGCATCTCCGAGATATGACCTCACTCACAAGCTACACGGACAGAGCGCATCATGCGGGCTAAGCTGGCATGGGTCGTTCAGGGCACAATGTTACTCACCTCCTGTGGGACGAGAGATTTCAGTGGACATCAGAACAGTCTATTTGGAATGAAATCACTCACAGCCTACGTGAATGAAACGTTACACCAATGTATGGTCATTGTGGTCCTCGATGCATAGGTGTTACTCACGGGCTATACAAAAAAGACATCACATATTAGTTCAATGCTTTCTGCCTATGTTCTGACATTACTTACATACTACGAACATAAAGTATTGAAAAATAAGCCAGCATAGAACACTGAACTGCCGTGCTACTCACGTCCTGTTCAGGCAAGACATCATGTAAAGAGAGCGAATCAAGAATGTCGCTCACGCTTTACATACCATGTTTCAAAAATTCTCCAATAGCTTCCCGGTCGTCTCAGACAATGGTGGTTGAGGGCAGCCGTGTCGATCTGTTTGATTGGTTGCAAATACATCACGGAGATCACGTGCGCGTAAGAACCAAATACATCATAGATCCTCATACGCGAGCGGCGACATATCAACACCCCGTTGAAGTGCAAACAGCAGGTCATCAGGAATAGTTCAGAAATATTTCCATGCCACTACAATAAGCCGAATCACTGGATAACCGGGATGGATGTACTGCTAAATATGTAGAGGCTACACGTTGAGAGTTTCGACAACGATTGGATGATTAGAAGAGTGGGTATATGCGTTGCAGGATCAAGGGCCAATATGAGAGCTTCAGTCATTCACCTTTCTTGACAGACTATATACATCGGCTATGCTTTTTTCAACAGAAGATTGTCGAAGACCGGCGCTGTGGGCAGGTAGGCATAAAGGTACGGTGTATATCAGTTCAGCTGGGGCATCATAGAGTTATATTCAAGTAAATGCATAATAATTTAGCGCCCAGCACTCAATCTGAGCTTGCGACATAGAGTTCTCCCATATTCTCTTGTTTGCACCCGAAGCGCTTACTTGCACTCCCGGCCCATGCATTGCAAATTTCAACTCATACCTTGCCCCGATGACGACAGGCCAGGCCCACTTATGGCACAAGCCATTTGGTTACCTTGGGCAACTCTTTAATCTAGCTACGTCGTCTCCTAGTTCATCCTCCCGTTCACTATTGTTTCCCCCATCTGATCGCGACGAAGTGATCAAAGTCTATACAGTCAATGACCTACGACGGAAC
>WSLM01000781.1:0-12517 GCA_019677335.1 Ceratobasidium sp. UAMH 11750 | reverse complement strand
CGTCATTGACGGAGTATCCTCCACGCTGTATAGCTGGATTAACGGTATGATAAGGATACTCTGGCTGAAGCAGGTGTGCACAGGTGTCATGGCCCAACAACAGGCAGCAGCCATTATGGTGCCCCTCAGACTACACTTCAGGGGCGCATACATGGATGAAATGCTAGGTTTGAAGCTCACCGGCATGTATAGCTGTGGACTCTGGATGAGGAGTAACAAAGTGGCTACCCAAAGCGCCGATAGCTGAAAACCTTTCACCCCACAGACAACAAAAAACGACCTTCACACCTTCCCATGTATTATACCCTATGGTTTAGCACTTTCTGGGCATGTATAGTTCGGTTTTGAGCTCTTGTTTAGGTCTTATCTCAAGTTATGAATGCATCACCAAATTTTTGATCCGGTGAATCATGGACTCTGGATGTAATTTCAGGATTTCAGGATGGCTCAGCCACCAAAACCTATCACATTCTAGTCATGTGTACAGCTTCATGTGTAGAACCTATGTACGAACTTAGGCCCCAAAACCTTCAGCCAGCTTCGAGAAAATGGAGGCGGCCCGCTTCCGGGTCTTGGCCGACTTCCCGATCCGTTACGGTATATTCTGCTGTATTTCGAACAACCTTGCGGACCGAAACGTGGTTGAGTAGGCAAGCAGGGTCGTTGTAACCAGCATGGGCTCTAGTTCTGAGATCTAGTTGGCGGTTGCTTGAGTTTTGAAGGTAAGGAGCGCGGGACGCCGCGCAGAGATCTGAATGAAGAGACCGGGAACCGGGGAATTGATATCCGAGGTAGTCCGACGCGCGACTCGGCAAGCATGAGACATACGTGTTTTTTCTGCTTTAGCGTTTTTCGAGCTGACTTTTTTTTTCTGGCGGGGTAGGTACGAGTTTGGTGGTCCCGTTGGCGTAACGGCGATGATATTCGGTTTTCCTGTGCTAATGTACTACCTCTGGATCCGCCTTTGGTTCTACGACGGCCAACTCGTTCATCCAAGCTCGATTGCGGACTGTAGGCCGTTCCTGGAGCGAATGTGGGGACACGTCGTCCAGGTTAGTTTGACCCACCCTGTACTGGCTCTTTTACTCGGCTAATATCAGTCCTATTTTGATGTAGCACGCGTACCCCACACGCCACGCGTTCAACATGTACACGGCGCGGATAATCTTCCAGCTCGCCCTTGCGTTCGTCATGCCCGGCTACGTCCAAGAGGGTCTTCCCGTACCCTCGCTCAACTAAAACCCTGCAATACAACTGCAATGCTCTCTCCTTGTTCTATGTGACCCTCGTTACGTGCACCGCACTCCACTGGACCGGGATCTTTCGGTTGGCGGAGATTATCGATAACTTTGGAGAGCTCATGACGGTTGCGATGATCTAAGGCTTTGTCGTCAGCTTTGCCATCCATTTTATTACTATCGCCCGTGGGGAGCAGATGTGTATGAGCGGGAACTTTATGTATGATTTTTTCATGTGAGTTGATTCTTCCCGTTTCATTTCGTCGTGTTAATCCTTCTTGCTAGGGGTGCGTGCTTGAATCCCCGCATCAGGAGCGTCGACCTCAAGATGTGGGCCTAAATTCGTATTCCTTGGGTTCTACTATTCCTGATCACTGTCTCGGGCGGGTGCAAGCACTATGACACCTACAGATATGTTACGCCCGTATGTTGGCTTTAATATTATGCACAAACTTTGCTGACCAGATGTATAGAACATGGCGTTCATGATTCTGGCTACCGGTCTATACATCAACGCGTGCGCCAAGGGTGAAGAATGTATTCCTCAGACTTGGGACATGTTCCACGAAAAGTGCGTCCATCCTTCATTCGCTCTAGCCGTCTACTAATCACTTTTATCGGGCAGATGGGGCTTTATGATTATCTTCTAGAACATTGCCGGTGTACTCTTCGTAAGCTCTGCTATCATACTTGATCGTACAAACGACTAACCTTTCTATACTAGACCTACTGCTACTCGATAGTTTACATGGCTTCCCACAATCCTTCGATGTACCGCTTCTCCACACCAACCTACGTTGCTCTCTACTGCACCCTGTTGACCGCATACTACATGTACGTTCTTTTTCTTTTACTCACACCGTCATACCTAATCCCTATGCTCGCAGCTTCGATACCTCCATGTCCCAAAAATCGCGCTTCAAGATGCAGATGCAGGGCACGTATGAGCCCCGATGGACATTCCCTCAGCTCCCGTGGGGCACGATCGAGAACCCGACTTACATTCAGACCGCGCACGGAAACAAGTTGTTGACGAGTGGATGGTGGCAGTTTGCCCGCAAGCCGGTACGTCCAGTCTGCGATTTCGTTGCCTGTAGATGACTGATAGAGTCCTGGGCGAATAGAACTATTCGGCCGACTGGGTCCAGAGCTTGACGTGGGGTCTATGCGTTGGATTGTGCTCGCCAATTCTGTACTTTTATTCTTTGTTCTCCTTCACGGTCTTGGTTCATCGGTACGTCCTTTCCTCTTCACCGTTTCTGCTTCGGCTGACAATTCGGTATAGATGTGGTCGTGACTTTGAGAGGTGCGAGAAGAAATATGGCAAGGACTGGGAGGAGTATTGCCGGATTGTGCCGTGGCGGTTTATCCCGGGTATTTATTAGATGCAAAGGTGGCCTGGAATCGGCGATTGGCCTGTAGATGTACCATACGTGGTGTAATGTTGAGTTTGCCCCGGACATCCAGGCGAGAGATTGAAGCACCGGCTGCAAGCTGCGGCACAACTTGTATATTTGGCAACCTGGTGTTGTCTAATCCAGGATGTAGTGTTTTGGTATGAGCTTTCCGTTCCTGCAAGCACGCGCATACAATTCTTACCATTGCGTTGCTCTTTGCGCTGCTCATCACGAACTGCAGAGATCTAAGTAATGCCCACATCGCCTCCAGTGTACCAGAGCCACTTGGTACTATATTACGGGAACAACCTTGAACTATGACATATTTCAACGTCGTTGCGTCGCTCTGTGTGCGACGAGTAGATGACTCGCAACATTCTATACAGTACAAAAGGGATACCCGAGGACAACAAGCGAGAAAAGACGAGTAAGACGTCGGAGGGTTTGGCCACGACATGTAGAATACAACAAATACAGACCAAACAATACACACCCAAAAGCAGAAACTGACGGATAACCAACTCTAAATAGTAGGGACGATTTCAGAAATGCTATCAAGAGCAATGCTCAACAATTCAATGGAGTCACTATAGTATCCCGGGGTTTCCGGGAGCTGGATTTCAAAGGTTGACGCACCAGTTTGTTGGTCCCCGGGCCGCGCGGGGATGTTAATACGTGTAGGACCCAAGTTGGCGCCAGAACCGGAGTTGCCAGCGCTCAGGCTCCCCAAAATAGTCCTGCGTTGCGCATGGTCGCTCGATAGCTGGTCCATGTTGATCGTGGCGACGATGGAACCAGGCTGCGCGTTGTTTTGAATGGTGTTTTCCCACCAGTCGGTAGGCATAACGAGATCCTCCCACACGATGTCGTCCCAGGAGTAATCGCCGTGCCCGGCGAAGTACAATACACACACATTGTCTCTTTGCGCATCCGCAAGGAATGAGGCGATCTGAGCGTGTATATTGTCCTGATTGGGGTGTTCGACATTTACCGAGTCGGTTGCGTAGCCCCGCGCTTCGAAAAGCTGGACGAGGTCCAGTATGTCGCTGGATGGAGATCTCAAAAGGGGACTCTCGGAAGAGCATGTGTCGAGGATGAAAACCCTGCGACTGATCCTTCTCGCGACTGTTGTACAGGGCTCGGGTCGCTCCACGGGCAAATGGGTGTCGTTGTTCGTGTCGGGGTGGGCAGAGTTGAGCGCTGGTTCTACGTCGTTGGTATTTTCTGAAGTTCCTCTAAAAAACTCTTGTGAAGTCGTCGAGACTTTGCAAGGAGAGTCAAAAGAGTGGGAGGTGTGTAATCAGTATATGTATCAACATAGCGACAGGCAGGAACTTACGATCGCTGGAGACAGACTTCCGACATATCCAAGTCCGCGCCCGACCAAGGAGCGGCTCTTGGGCCAGCGATTTGATACCCATGATCGCACTCAGTCGAGAAATGGTAGTTTAAGAAATGAGCTAGAATCCAGCAGTAAACCGTTTAAATCTAGCTCGCACTATCGCACAGTTGCAACGAGTGGTGTTCTCACCTTGTACTAGTTGTTGGCGACCGGTTCGCAGGCGATGAGCGCTCCCGAGCTAACAGTCTTGACCACATGGGAGTCGAATCAGCGAGAGGTAAAAAGCGATAGCAAAGCTCACTTCGTGAGCATAAGACAAGCTGGCTCTTCCGAGAGCTGGCGGTAGGAACAGGGACAATGAGGATGTGGTCGTTGGGTTCAGCATCGCCATAGCGCTTGGCGGTGACAATAACTACTCCAGTCTCCAAACAAAACACAGCAAGGCACTCCGTAAGTCCCAATCAGATTCTGGTACAAGGCGTTAACACGACCAGTAAAGGCGCAGAGAGCATATGAAAGCGCGGCGATCCGTGCCTTTTTTGAAGCCAACTGCCGAAAAGGTTAGCCGAACCATTGGGAAATTAGACTCTCGGGAGCGATCAACCACTACTATGTGCCACAAGGCGAAGGGTAGTATCTCCATTCACCCCTCCTAAGTTAATCTCTACATTGCTTTCGTGAAGGCCGTTTTATCTTAGAAAGTGCAAAGCTCAATATAAAAGGAATTACTGTATTCAGAGCAAGTAAACAGCAAGCAACATGCATATATGCGTCGAAAGAAAACATGGGAGGGCGATATGGAATTAAACAAGCCGAAGGACTCACACCACTGGCCGACATTCGATAGTAAAGAGCTAATTGGTTGAAGCAATCACTCACAGGTCACCACATGTAGGCTTATCTGGTCCTTCGTATGCGCTGGAAGCCGAGGTAGTTAAGCGAAATGTATAGACTGTCTATCGTATATTACATCACGAAGCCAGAGACCGGTGGGATGGGGGACCCGGCGCCACGACAGCGGCAATGGGATGGTGAGGAAACCGGGGCGCCGGGACGCGAGGGAGGCTCGCGGGCTGGTGGGCCTGATCTGGCAGTTCAGCCATGATACAGAGGGTGGGCGGGAAACGAAAAAGCAAGAGAGGGCGAGGGGAGCGCGAGTGTTGGATGTGGACGAGACGCGAAGGTTCGGGGTCACATGGAGCGGGCTTAACAAACGGGTTCCGGCGCTTGCACTGCGGCCCAGAATGTACTGGGTGACTCCGCGGGCTCCGGCACCCAGTCTCAAATAAACCGGGAACAGGCCTTACCACGTTGATTTTGCTCCCCCAACCAGCGGCATCCAAAGACGGTCACACACATGAAGCAGGCTCTCGCCAACAGTCATATCCCATTACCCTCCTCATCGAACAGGGTTGACTCCAACGTAGAATGCGAATAGTAATCAGCCCCACTCCTCGCCTCGAGGAAAGAAAAATTCAAACCGGAAATGACAGATTGACATTACTGTACTACCCACACAACAAGGCTACACTCGAGCACCCAAACTGCAACATCCAGCTAAAATAACCCTATCAGCCAGGTTTCCCTGGCCCTACCGCAGCAAACACCACCGAATCCACAATGGTTGCAAGCGTGAGCACACCTCCGATAATCGCGCATAGCCTACTCATACGAAATTAGTCCTCTGCGTGAAGCCCGAAATCAAGATATCACTCACGAGGTGACAAAATGCGCAAACGTCTGTCTTGTTTCGCAGTGCACTACCATCAATGGCGAAATCTCGAAATTGAAGAATGCTCCAGGGAGACCTTGGACGTTGTGGCCAATCAGTGTCCCATGCGAGTCCCGTTCAACAGTGTCTCCGTGGCTGAGATCACGTTCGAAAGAAGTGACCGAATATTGATGCGAATGAACCTGACATCGAGAGTATGAAGATAAGGCAGATAGGGAGGGACAAGACTAAACTTACAAGATCTCCGTCAAGATGCTTGAATTCGGTAGATACCACCTTCATGAAGTATTGGAACATATATTCTGATACTTTGCTCTGGTGTAACATGATGTTTAGCTTTCACCTGGATAAGCAAACATAGTCGATGTAACTCACATGCATGGTAACATCATCCAAAGGATGAGCTTCAAGCTCAACCTTTTTCCACCACTCGCTCTCCCCCTCGCGATCGCCTTCAAAGTGGAACTTGTGGATATGGTGCCCAGGATCGTGATGATTGCTGTCTTTGAGCTACGGGACGAGACCCTGGACGTGGCCCTTGTTGGAGACGAAGGAACGCCCTGGGGAGAAGTGGAAATTTCCTGCAACCTTGTTCACTGGGACTTGACCCGAGATTCTGCAACCCTCGGAACTTTGGTGCTGGATTTTGGCTGTCCAACCTTCGGCAACACACTAGAAATGGCGAGTATCAAGTAGTCGGGCCGAAAAAACATGCAAACTAGACGCACCTACTTGATGCCCTCGGGATTTTCAAATGCCCAGCCTTGCTCCAGGTAAATACGCCTGATGAACGCTTTCACAAGTTTGGCAGCATGGTTTACCATAGGTGGCGGCACCGTAGCAAGAGCCGCAATAGCCCTGGGGTCGCGACTTGATGGTCTTCTCTACGTCATTATCAAGTTGGTAGTTGAGGTACTTTTCGTGGATAAATTGTGAGAGTCAAGCCGGGTCTTGACCATGTTGTGACTGATATCCTGCTGAATTTCGCCAGAGACATCCGTGACGCCCAAAGAAAGCACACGAGAGGGTTATGGGGCAACTCGAAGCGAGAACTGATTTCGCTTATGATAGCAGGGCACCTGGGGGAAGATTATGTCCATCTTGACCGTAATCTTCTCCCCACGAGACCGATCCACCAGCATCAATGAGTCCACAACAACTCCGCGGTAATCGATAAAGTTGATGACAGTGAGTGTGACAATGATCGCCGCAGAGACCGTTGTTACTTGACTCAGTTATCAGGATGAGAACAGCATTCGACGTGGTTGACTCACAGAATGCGCCGGTCCTAGTCTTGATTTTCACGTCCTCCACAGTCTAATAATATCGAATAAGTGTGACAAGATTCTTGTACTTATGTTCGACTCACCTTGCCGAATCCATCAAGACCTTGGAGAGCGCCTCCAAATAGTCCACCCGCCATGTTTAACGTGTTCCAATTCAGCCAGCAGCGAAGATAACCAGTTCAAGAATTCCACGAGGTGCTCTTACGCAGAGGAAACGCAGCGACAGAGATGAATGAGGTGCTGGATGCCAGCACATCGTCTAGAATGCTCTGAGGATGAGAACAGCCAGACCGACATAGCCGACGGGAGATCAGGGTCCAGCGAGTTCACGTGAGCAGTCGCTGATGATGTCATGTGATGGCTGGTCCGAGAGTTCTTGACCACTCTCAACTGTGTTGATTCCTCTCACCATCTGCACATAAGGCGCCTTTCTCCTTCCTACTTTACTTCCTCGGCTGCATTTACCGCTACCTCTGCGCTCACTTCTAAGGTGGAACTTACCTGCCTTTTGCTCCTCGGCCGCTATTCTGTGCTAGGGTGAGCCGAAATAATATCCGTCATCATCCTGCAATTTCTGGTCATCCACAATCAGACGTGCATCACCAGAAAATCCTGGAGTTATCTCAAAATAATTGGAACGGGAAACTAACCTCTGGTTGGCATGATCCTCAACTCGCTCTCCTCTCACACCTACGTCCGGGATCTTCTAAACGATGGCGGACTGTGACGATCCATCCGCCGCGAATCTTTGGATGCCCGCCTCTCGTTATCTATCTTGGCTACCTAGAGACTCTACTGCCTACTTTGATTGACCAGACCTATTGTTCAGCTTGCGGCCCGGCTTGCTAGTGGATGCGCTAACTGCGAGACCAGAGACTCTTCACTATCAGGACGTAATAGTAGGAACCACTTGGGACAATCTTTTGCTTCCTGGAACATATAGCTTAGCTCACTGAAATGACATCTGCATATTTCATGGCCAATACCCTCTAGATCCTCATCTACGGCATGAGCCAACCTGAATGCACACCTAGAAGCTTATCGAACGGCCCGTGATATTTCGGCATCATTATCTAACGGTTTCATCTGGGCACAATCCTACCTCGTCTAATACCTCGTCCAGAAATCGTGTGACACCACAACTGGGCTGCTTGATTGTCTCGTAAAACAAGCCCTCCCAAGTAATTCTTCCTCACGGGAACGGGCTACGGGCTTATCGCCGTACCCTGATATAGTAAGTGTAGATTAGAAGAGTAGCGTTCTCGCGCTGGGTGAATGCTCTGTGTTGAGGCGTCTTCAAACCTTGGCGTACCGTTATTAGCTTCTGGTGGACTGATCCTGCGACTTTGGATCTTTTGTTGCGGACCTTTAATCAGTATTTTTGGTGCACGAGGTACAGATTCGGGTTCGTTGTTGGCAGTTAGTAGAGCTTACCCCTTGGAACTCTTTCGCCTAGGTCTATCCTAGTATTTTTGCCGGTTCTCAATTCTCGCTAGAATCCATATTAGAGACAGTGTTGTCATCCAGAGGCGGAACTAGACGATAATTCTAGCTAATACATGATATTTGTGATCTGCACCGAGCGTGACAACGCTGCCATGCAAGAGACCAACCTAGATCGACTATTCCTTCAGGTCAGTGGTCTCTCGGGTATAGCAAAGGCGCGAAAGACCAGTTCGAAGGAGATTGTAGAACCTCGCGCCCGGGATGGAGCATTGGTGTATACGTAACTGATAAGCAGGGGATGTACCTAGTACATGCCCCGTCGTAGGCTTGATCATGTAGAACATTCACATGATTGATACAACTACGCTCAACTCGCATTTCAATTGAAACTGATACCATTGATAATACAATACAAAAGCAACAACCCAGCCACCCAAACATCCACCACTCCACCAACCCTACTCACCCCGACTTTTCCTGCCTCTCCATCGCAACAAATGCCATCGAATCTGCAATGGTCGCAAGCGTAAGCACACCTCCAATTATCATGCACAACCTACACCAATCCTCAACAAACACCAAATCTAACAAGGCGAAAGACACTCACGACGTAGCAAAATGCGCAAAAGTCTGCCTCGTCTCGCGATGCACGACCATCAGAGGCGAAATTTCGAAATTGAAAAACGCGCCGGGGAGACCGCGGACGCCATGTCCGACGAGTGTCCCGTGCGAGTCGTGTTCGTGGTCGGTGTGGGAGAGGTCGCGTTCGAATCATGTGACCGAGTATTGGTGTGAGCGAACCTGTTGGTCGGAAGTTAGTGGCTGATTTGGGAGGGTGAAAGTGGACCTACGATTTCTCCATCGAGGTGTTTAAACTCGTTGGATACGGCTTTTAAGAAATACTGGAACATGTAGTTCGCAGCTGTAAACTATCAAAAGAAAACAATTAGAATTGACACCGGAGCGTGAAACCAACACTCACCCGATCATAAGTCACATGCACCGTAACCCCATCCAACGCGTGGTCCTCGACCCCCACCTTTTTCCTCCACGCCGAGTGCTTATCGGTCCCATGCCACTTGTCCTCGACCTCTCTCTCGCCTTCGAAATGGAATTCGTGGATGTAATGGCCAAAGTCGTGGTGGTTCCCGTCTTTGATATACAGAACGAGGTCTTGGACGTGACCTTTGTTGGTGACATACGAGCGGCCAGGAGAAAAGTGGAAATTTCCGGTGACTTTATTAATCCGGACTCGGCCAGAGATTCGGTAGCCTTTCGAGTTTTGTTCCTGGATACTTTGAGTCCAGTGTTCGGCGACGCACTAGCAACCATTTAATAACTGAATCGGGGCTCGAGAAACGAGACATACCTGCTCGATAACATTGGGATCGTCAAAACTCCAGCCGCGGCTCAAATACGCCTGCCGGACACTCTCGCAAGTCTGACAACACCCTCCTTCAAGCGGATCCGCGCCATAACAACTCCCGCAATACCTATTCGGCAGGGCTTGAGAGTCTTTTCGACTTCGTTTTGGAGGTGGTAGTTGGCCGTGTTGTCGTGCAGTTCTTGGCCAATTGCACCGAGTCGGGTTTTGAGCACGTTGTGCGAGATGTCTTGCATGATTTCGCCCGAGATATCCGTTACATCGACGGAGAGAACTAGAAGAAGATGAGACGCAAGTTAAAAGGATGAGGTTACACATACGGTAGCATGGTACGTGGGAGAACGTAATGTTCATCTTGACCGCCATCTTGTCTCCACGGGATCGGTCGACGAGGATCATCGAGTCGACGGTGACTCGGTGATAATCAATGAATTCGATGATCGTAAAGGTGAGGATGATCGCAGCCGAGAGCATGGTCACTAAATCCAAGTATTAGCGTACGCCCAGCACTTGATACAATGCCACTCACAGAATGCGCCGGTCCGAGTCTTGACCTTCACATCCTCCATCATCGACCCGTCGCTTGATCAGCACTCTACATTGTACAATGCCCGAGTTCAACCTAGACTCACCTTGCCGAAACCATCCAAGCCTTTAAAGGCTCCTCCGAAAATCCCGCGTGCCATCCTGACAATCAGGTATGCCGACCAGCAAAGTCAAGTCATGTCAAGTCAAGTCAAAGAGTTCCGCAAGATAAGCTACTCAGACACGGAAGGGAGAGATAGAGGTAATAGTAGTAGCATTTCATTGTACACTGGTTAATATGCCAGCCAAGGAGGAGAAGCAGCGCAAACGGACTGACGTGGCTGATCGACAATCCGAGTAGCTCAGGGTCCAATGAGCTCACGTGGCCACAAGCGCCGACATTTCTCCTCCTTTCCGAACCAACGTATTGCCCTTTTCTGACGCAGCTAACTAGTCAAAAAGGCAAAAACTGTTAGGCTAATTCTCGGATCTCATAAATAGGACAGCTTGTCTAATATTGGGTCCCATTCTACAAACTCTCAGCCCATCTTCATCTCTCGGGCTTGGATCTATGTGCCTGCAAAACTCCCTAGATACTCCTATTGCCGCTTTCGGACTGTTTTGCTTTGGAAATGGCTGCTATGGCTGCACATACTGGCCGTTATTACCTAGTTACTCGACCTATGGCTAGCTACTACATCTCATCCCATCGCGGGCGCAAAGGAGTAGAAATCCGCCTGAGCGTATCCTTGACTCGCTCGAACGATTTTGTATCGGAGTTTCTCTGTGGCTAGCCCGTTCTCCGGCTGCGCGTCTTTCCTTTTTTGGACTTAATTTATGCTGTACGTCAACCCGCGGTTATGCGGACAGTGGTCACGTGTACAGGGAAAAGAAAACGGACACGCCGCCCACTCCACCGCATCGTTAGCCCCCCAGCATTTTCCTCCTCCTCCCGCGGCAATACCCGACAGACAAGCCCACGTCCCCCCGCCGCCCGACCCCTTGGGTTGTTATAGAGCCCACGGGCCCTTGCACGCTTTGGTCTTCGCGCTGCATGTGTGTTTTTCCTTGGTTGTTGTCCCTGGTCGGTATTATGACGGAGATCTTTGAAAGTTACTTATTCTCGTGGTATGTGCCGAGGACAGCTGAACGTCTACATTAGACGATAGACTACAAGTACAAAATAGGAGCTATGGTATATAACTACCAGACGAATAGATAACGTTACTATGAATATTATACCCAGAGCCGGGGTGTACACGAGAATTAGGAAGCGAGACACACTGAACACGGACTCGCTTCTCCATCTTCAGAACCAGTTTAAGAACCAAGAAGACTTATACTCAAAAGAGAAATGGAAGGACTATAATAAATCGAAGGTTGCGGGCTTCTCATCGGCCAATGGCACGGTATCAGCAAAGATTCAATCAACGACCAAATCGCCTCGCTGACACCTTTAAGCTGGCAACTAAGCGTATCGAGCGAAGTCTGTCGGTCCCAAACCGCAGCCAAGAAAGTAGGGAAATTCGATGGCGAAAGGCTAGACTCTAGCGAAGCAATGATGTTCGGGCCCCGTCCAAAATTAAGTTGTTCTCGGTAAACGCCAACGGAAAAGTTGGCAGCAATATCGAGTACGAAGATACCAGGTGAGGTGTTACTTTTGGCAAATTGTTTCCGCAGGGCTACGCACTCGACATTGGGTGGCTTCCCGTAACGTTTAGGCCGGGTTTGAGGCGCCCTAAACCAAGTCTAGGGAATAGTTGACCAGGCGGATGTATATATGCACCGTGGAATTGATTAATAATCAACCGGATGTAGTTAGAGTCGTCTAAGACTCTAAGACAAGCCGTTCTAGAGGTCTAAACAGTCAAATTTGAAACCTCCGTGCACCCCCCCCTTTCTAAATGTTAGAGCCGGTTCAAACATGACCTAAATGTCCAAAGTCAATTTGATTTTTGTTCTGATATAATTACGCACCTGATAAGCCAAATTTGGACTGCCGAGAGCTCCAGGGGGTGGTCGAAATCGCTGACTAATAGGGGTGCCGGCTCCCAAAACCAAATTCCCCCTATCCCGCTCGTCCCTCGCCGACTACCACAACCTACATCACTCTCTTAAGTTATTCCCACATTCCTAAGAACTCACCATGCCACGCAACAAAGCCGAC
>WSLM01000780.1:0-12528 GCA_019677335.1 Ceratobasidium sp. UAMH 11750 | reverse complement strand
CTAACTTTTGATCCAGCCATGCATTTTTTTTTCCCATGTGACCAAAGCCCCTAAATGCTAGGGAATACCCCTGGGTGAATAGTGAGCACACTGGCACACTGGGGGTGGGAACTGTACCAGCGGACTCACTTGTGCAGGCAACAAGTGCAGCCAAGACAGAGTCAGGTGACCAGTGGCTGCTTACACACAGGAGGACATGCCATCAAGGTCAAACAGCCACATACAGGATGGTACATATAACAAGATATTACACCTGGTTGTTCATAGGTATGAATACAGTAGTCTACAGTAGCCTACAGTACACACTTGTAAAGTGTACTAAAAAAACATTCTGGGGGTCTGACTACAGAGTTACTTAAGGCTATATTCAGCTACATAGCTCTACGTAGCCAACTGTAGCAAACCTTGGTTTTCCTGATGGATCCTTCAAAACAACTTTGGATTCATGCAGTACATGTCTTGTTTCTTTGCAGCCATCACTGGCACATGTGACACGTCTGGGTTGACAATGATGGTGAGGGTGCTATAGACTATACTAATAGGTAGTGCACTATTGATTACATAATGTGTAATGCGCTATTGGTTATGTAACAGGTAACACATCACTGGTTATATATTAGGTAACGCGCTTAGATACTTACCATATTTAGGCATGAAACCTAGTGCAACATCAGTGGCTTCCACTGCTCTACAAAAAGGCAAAATTTGAGTTAGCGCACCCGAGCACTCACGAGCTTGGGCGCATGGGTAGCTTGACCCCCCCTATCCGTAGAACCGCCCCATTCTCATGAGCGTGGGGTAGTGCGCTAACGGTTCTTCTGCGTGCTGCCAAGCACGATGTCCCGAGTGCTAAGTAGAGGCTAAATATAAATGTATGCCCCCTATGGAAGATGCTGTTGGTTAAGCAAGCGATGACCTTGGAGTCATCACCGCATGGCTTAGGTGCTGGACAGCTCAATTTGTCTGCACACATCAAAGCTACAATTGCGGGCGAAAAAGAAAAGAAAAGAAAAGCAGAGAAAAAAGACAGAACTCGAGCACACTGGGTGTACATTCACTCAAAGATACGGCAGGGTAAGCGACAAGTTGAACGCAGAACACAGCCGCTCACAAACGTGCTTCATGTCAGACAGGGCATACAGCAGTTGCATTGTAGCCGGCATCTTCAAGCACGGCACCAGTGCCAAGCATGCAAGCCTACCCACCCTGAACCCGAGGCCGAGCCAAGTGGGCATCCCTGCAAGGCCAAATTGGGTGAGCATTGCAGGGTCCATGAGCTGTGGTTAGTGGGCTGGTCCCTGCACTTCTTGGTGCCAGACTAAAAGTCTTCCAACGCGCCATTAATCCTGCTCCACAG
Source organism: Ceratobasidium sp. UAMH 11750 (assembly GCA_019677335.1). NCBI lineage: Eukaryota > Fungi > Basidiomycota > Agaricomycetes > Cantharellales > Ceratobasidiaceae > Ceratobasidium > Ceratobasidium sp. UAMH 11750. Next base: position 11,171 of record WSLM01000780.1, on the reverse strand, counting down.
CCTAATTTCAGTCCATACGCGTAAGGCCTGAAAAGTACTTACGGGTACCCTTTGTCACTGAGTCGAGTCCAAGCAGCACGGCTGCCCCACCACATCCACATCAACGAACGAGTATTGCTGGCATAAGTATTTGGCGCCACCTGGTCAAGTCCCTACTCAGTGAGCTGTCCAGCTTCAATATACTAGAGAAAGCGTACCATGTAGCCATATGTTGATGGTGGAAGGGAGAGAGGGCGGAGGGGAGAGTGCACAAGATGCTCTCACCAGAACCTTCGTATGGTATCTGATCAATGACGCCGCACACGTCATGGTGGAGCTCACCTTGGTATTGATGGATGTCATTGTCAAGACTGCGGTCAGGCGGAAACAAGGCAGAAAGGCAAAAAAAGGTTAGTATTGGAGTAAAGAAGTCTCACCTAATGCTCCTCATGCATTTACCGGCAGCAGAGGGACTTGGGTGTTGAGCGAGCACCAAGGCAGCTGGCATTCGACCTTGCAAGCTGCTCTGAACTCGCTCGTCGGCTGCTAAGCACCCATACCTGCGGTGGATTATGTTACCCACCTGCAGGCTGACGCATCCGCCTCGTGTTGTCAACCATACCCCTCATTATCCAAGATGTCCCCTGCTACCTCCTCCGCCAGCGCACACTACCTGATGCCCAGCTCAAACCCGCCTACCCGACCTTTGTCCACAACTACGTTCCCTATGTCTACATCACCGTCCCCGTCGCCTTTCTCCCCGGCCCGCCCCACATGACCGCCCGCAAGCGCAAGCGACTAGCGACGATTCGATCCATACACAAAAGCAAAGTCGTTCCACACTCCCGCTCATCCCACTCACCTTCACTGGGCTCGGAACTCGCATTGCTATACCCTGCCACCTCGGCTCCTGCACAACAACCATCACATATCGTACCCGCCGCACGGGTGCACCCGATCAGCCCCCTCACCCCATCCGCCACCCACAGGCCTTCCCCCATCGCACCCGCATGCCCATCTTCCACCCACACCGAATATGCACCACCCGATGCTCAGTGGGCTGAGCCACAAAGAATGCCAAGCCCAAGGTCAGCCCGACAACAGTGGCTCGCCCGCCGACTCAGTCCACCTTGGCTAGGCTCGAGTACACCATGTAGGCCACAAGCGACGGGGTCCAGGCGCAGTCTTTGATGTCCAAGTCAATAGCACACCTATGGTCCCGGCGGCGCAACCGGCTCATTTGATGGCTTTACAGGCCAAACCTAACACCAAGCCCCGCCCACCAACCCAACCCAAACTCAAAACTCGCTCCCAACACCACCGCACCCGACCCGGCCCGCCCAAACTCAAATTGTCGTTTGCCCACCCACTTGACACTTGCAGTGGCGGCTAGAAAAGCCAGCAGCACACCTACACGTCCCCATTCTATGCCCATGTGCCGCTAGGCTACCTGTCCGAAGCAACAGTGCGCATCAGCCGCTCGTGCTAGCAGCAGTGGCCCGTGCAGTACCTGCCCAAGACAATGGATGCACAGGTGCTGCACATCTCGAACGTTGTGAGCCCGCACCTGAACCCATCGTCGTCATCGCATGTCCCACCGTGGGTTATGCCGCTGCTGAGTGAGCTCAACTGACACACACTCTCCCCCGTCGACGAGGCCCGCCGTGCCACAAGTCGCACATGTGCAACCAGTGCGGCGGTGCGTTTTCCCATGCACATGATCCCAATCAGCATATTGAAACCGCACAAGGTAAGTCGGTTGGACATTTATTGTGTGTGGGACCTGACGGTATGCAGGGTGACCAACCACACAGGTGTCCAACGTGCGCAAAAGCGTGAGTTGCTCCTGTGTTTCTCGCCCCACCTTGTTGCTGACGACTCGCCAGGTTCTCGCACAAAGATGCCCTGCGGCGACGCCAGAGCATGGTCCAGTACAGTGTCGAGCAGGACTATTGACTCGCCTCTGCATCTTTTGGTTTTCTCAATGCTGTTGCTTGCAAATATTGTATTATCTGCTCATGTTACATTCAGATTATATTTCTCACATAAAATCTTAATGAATGCAAGCTTTGCTTGCTTTCTATTCATTAAGCCAGTGTTCCGTCTCTACTTTGCGCTCGTGAGAACATGATCTCAGGAGCACAAAGTAGAACCACTATGATGCTATAGTAGCACCATATTGGTTCTACTTTGGTATCCCCCAGTTTCCATAGAGATCATGCACTAACTAGCTTTTTGGTTTTTGCCGACGTGACACAACACCAGTCACGCAGTTCCTGAAAACCACTGGCCTCCACTCATGTGGGAACCCTTGGGTTATTGTGAGATCCACTCGTCCAGGGACTGTCACATCATTCCTAAACCACATTGCTGAAATGGGTGGAACTGCAGGAGATGTGCTGCAAGATTGGGGGTGTCGCGACCTGTTCTGATTCCGTGGTTCTTGGCTCAAGGAGTGGTCGTTCCATTACGTTGTTGCTTCTGCGAAGCTCTGATATCTATTGTAATGCTAAGTCTAATTCGTATTGGTGTGTCTAGTGTGTTACAAGTCGCTGTGGTTGACGAGATAAAGCAAGATGGGGCGCCATCTTGCTTCCGCTGTCCTTTATATATACAGGGGTCCGCAGTCCGTAGTCCGCAGCTGGTCACATGTAGCGCAGTCTGCAGTCAAGTCACGTGTAACATGGGGGGTTCACGTGTAAGAGTCGTATGTAATCCCTACCAGGTTTGGCGCGGCTCCGAATCTTATAGGAGCCGCTTTGTAATCCTAGGGTCACCTGATCACTCGTGGTCATGTGACGGGTGCTGACTAATCCCTACTCCCTACAGCATTACCAGAGAGAGATTTCCTGTAGGGAGTGTTATGTTACCGTGGGTGCAGGTCACATGACGCGAGCTGACTAATCCCTACTCCCTACAGCATTACCAGAGAGAGATTTACCTGTAGGGAGGTTACGTTACGGTGGTTACGGGTCACGTGATGTGGGACATAACCCGGAACGCTTCGACTAAGTCCCGAAAAATGGAGAAAATGTGGGTCTTCCCTGGGTAGGTCACGACAGGGGGGATGCCCAATTTCCAAATGTGTTGCAGCACCTCATGTGTTCAACTGCTTGTTTCTTGGCTTACATCCATCCAGGCAGTCTGAAAATTGGTGTATGTATACCTTTAGTCTGTATGTACATATAATACTAATAGCCCTAAACCCCATTTACCCCCATTGGCAAGCAATGACGGCCACAAGTCAATGCGGTCACATGCTGCATTTCATTTGTGAGCCAGTGTATTATCTAGTTACATTTTGTAGGTGTGAGACGTGATGAAAGACAAGGCTGCAGCTTGGATACGTGGGAACAGATATGTAAGCATGCCGAGCACCATGCCGAACGCCACTGTCGGCGATTGTATCGGTCATCGGACTTAGACCGGGTATCGATTGTGGTCTAACGAATAGCCCCAGACTCTCTTTAGAGAGTCTGGTTCACCTGAGTACTACGGAAATCCAATCCACGAAAACCAAATATCATGATCAATCAAAACGACCTTAAAGCGATCTGTGGCTTGCTAGTTAAGGTTTGCATGGCAGAATTACCCCTATTCACCACTGCCTGCCTGATTGAACTCTCCATCAAGTCCCGCTGCACTTGGTTCATGAGACCCGCAGCCTCCTTGAATGCCGCAGGGGATAGGGACGCGAATGAGAGAATCTGCGAGACGGCGGCCACATGAATCAAGCTAGATTTCTCCCCTCCGCCACCCAATAATCCAGAAATGGGGGGCAAGAGCGCACCGAGTACTCGGGAGCCTAGAACCATCACGTATTAACCTCATTATTGCTCAATCGTGGTTTACTCACGGTGCTCCTCGGCTGTTTGGCTGAAAACCACGGCCACTGCGCGAAATACTTCCTCTAGAGCCGGTAACATCGTGGCTTGGCCAGCGTCGTCTTCTGCAGCACAGTTGACGATGAAAGAAATTGCTCCTGGGAGCAACATCGATGCACAAAACTGCATGATTTGGTTATTAGGCGAGATTGTGACCAAAGTCTTCAGGCATTGCGCCGCGGCCAGAGAAACCTATTTATGGGTTACACTTAAGTCAGCGATTTATAACCTCTTATCAGCACTTGCCTCGACGGACTCGAGGAGCTTTTGGGAGATCAAGAAACAACAGTGTTCAACAGCCGCCCGACTCGATTGCAATTCCACAGGGCTAACTGTGAGTATGAGTACTGCGGCGAGTAGGTTATTTTTGGTTTTGAGGATCGCAGTCTTGCTTGCTCGCCCACTAACCCCACGAACATAAATCAGGTTCGCTGTGAATCCGTATCACGGAAGCTCACCTCATATCGTCAATATTTTGCAAGCACGCCGAAAGTAAGCCGTGGACGACGCGAGAGTACATTTTTTCTTTAGCAATTGCCTTCGTGTCGGACAGCAACAGTCCCCGTAAGGCTTGCAGCGTCGGGCCCACGATATCCACCTCGGAGTACTCGTCCTTCAAAAGGTCTGCACGGGTGATTAGCTTAAGCTCGCAAGCAAATCGATTGTTGCCGCACCTGAATATATTGACAACGCGATTGCACGAATGTCCGGTTGCACAGATGGCCCAGCAACCTCGCCGATTGCCATCAATGCTTGGAATGCACTAATTATAAGCGGGATTCGCTCAGCAGGGTTTTGTTGGATATCTAAAATAGAATGGGATGCCTCTCAAAAGACGCCATCGAACATCATACTCACTGTTGCTCTGCGCTTGAGGCGAGGGTATCGCGTTTTTCAAGATCATCACGCAAACTTGTAGGCACTGAGCAATCTGGCTCTCGCCGCCAACGATTTGCGATCCATCACTTCTAACGCGCAAGTCAGCGACCTCCGCATCGTAAAGTATAGACCCTTACACTGGAATCCGCATGTGAGATTGGTGGCTGCGGACGAGCGAGGCGACCGCTCCCACCAAGTACGCTTGGACTTCCCATGGCTCAGTCATCGACATCCTGTACCACAATGCAATCAGCTCCTCAAAAATAGGTGCATCAAGGACCGCCTGGCCGGCGTATTCGGGGCGAATGAGATACGCCAGAACCTGGACCGAGGTCAAGGCGATAGCTCTGCTTTCAGGCGTCGCCGTACTGTCCGATGAAACGGTAGATAACGCCTCGTAAACGAGGCCGAGGATGACGAAGAAGCATTCCGTGGGGCCTTTGCGCATGCCTTTATCAGTTGGGGTCCCCGCGGTCGCTGGGTCAAGACCATCCATCGCAGGAAGCAAATGCGGGTCGCCGGCTTTCATCGCGCACCCAACCGCGGCAAGAATTTTCGACCAAGACTCTGAATAATACTTGCCCCAAAGTCAACAATAGTTTGTGCACGTAAGATCTAAGACCTACTGGGAGAAGGGTTTCCCGACCCAAGCCGGTGTACGAGGCATCCATTCCAGAGGTATTATCCTGCTGCACCTCGGAGTCGGCACGAATGCTCGCGTAGTCACGTAACGCAGACACCCAGAGGAAGCATAAGGTACCCCTATACGGCTTGAGAACAGCTTGCAAGTACTCTTCCCGAGCGCTGGCGATTTCAAGCTCGGCCCAAGCAGTGAGAGTCGAGACACGAAGCATGACTGATGCGTTTGGGCCTAGCTGCGCGACGTCTCCGATAGAAAGAAGCCCCGGTTCTAATTCAAGTTCAGTGCAATACTCACTTGATAAGCCATTTGCTCACCTTTGCTCTGCTCGAGTGCAGACGTTAGCAGCTTGAGGATCCGACCCATCCGATTGATATCCCTGACGAGACCGCTTCCTACGAACACCGCGCACACCTGAATCGCCGTGGCCAGGACATCTGGTGTCGAGTCACCCGAGAATGCTGGCGTGAGTGCGGCAGTAATCGGCGCTTGGTGCTGCTCAAGTAATAACGACTCCTCATAATCGGGATCAGGGGCTCTTGCGAAAATCTAGAAGCACGTAAGCAAAAACGACTGGCGTGAGAGTGCGCATGTACCTGAATAACGTCGCGTAGCACAGCCAGGCCCTCCAAACGAATCTCGGTGACATATGCAGCCGAGGCAGTAAAAGCCATCTTAATGAGGTCTGGCACACGAGTGACCAGGAGACTGCCTGTTGCAATACCGTGCTGCTTGGCGAAAGGAATATCGATATGCTCGCGCCTTCCAGAACGTGCGACGAGGGTGCAGATGTCGTGCAAGCACTGTAGCGCAAAAAGTTGCGTTCGCCAACGGGATGTGAGTACATTCGATTCGGACGCCGTGACTCCTCCCTCGAGTCCCATCCCGACGCCCAGACCTTCGCTCTCCTCGTCGCGCAGCCCAACGGTGGTGTCAGCTGCCACTTGCTGGGAGGCGGTTGTTCGGGCCATGATTCTCTGGCAGAGATCGATCCAAGCCGAGGGGTTGAGAGTCACAGTTTGATGCAACCAGCTCAGGATCACGTTTCGAACCCCGTCGATCGTTGGGTCGTCGTCGAGCATTCCGAAGAGATCTTCCACCAGTTTGTCGCCCCCGACCTTGGACATGACTAAAGCGTCCTTTTGAACCAATTGGTAGAGAGCATTAATTGCGGCGAGTTTAAGGGGACGTCGAGTGCTAAAGAGATTCGCACGCAGACGGTCGACTAGAGCTGGAGTATCGACAAAAGCAGAAGCAAACATCAAGACATGTTGGCTGCATTTGATCGCCTCGACAGCGATTCCTTCGTTGGGTTCCGTTGAGAACTCGTGGACTAGATCGAGAATCAAAGATTGCGTGCGTGAAGCCTCTTGCAGCTCAGGACCAAGTACGCCGATCAGAGCATCAATAATCTGACAAACCACCTCGTAGGCAGGGAGGTCCCCAGCCAGGTTGGACGTATGCGTCGATCCACCGGCGGGGTCGTGCGAGTCTCGTAGATACAGGGTGCATAACATGCCAAGAGTGTTTGCGATATATGGCGAGTAGGACAGATTCGCGGCGTCGATGACTTGAGCCAGGCCTTTGAGGGCATAATAGTGGACAACAGGGTGAGGGTCGTTGCCAAGAGACATCAGAACGTTGACCGTCGTCTTCAATAACGGGCCGGCCGCTAGACCCCCGACATGGCTATAAATCGAACCAAAGGTCAACGCACACCCAGCACGACCGTCGGGGTCACGATTGATAACAACCTGATCGACGAGATATTTGATTTGGGAGGTAAGGAAATTTGTGCTGCCCAAAGCCGTGAGTCGGCCCAGAGCTTCGCTAGCTGCACCCCGGAGCACCTGATCTGGGCTAAGGATAGCACTCTAGGCCAAGTTAGTAACAGCAATGGAAACTAGATGTATCCGCCTTACTTGGAGCAATTCACTAAGTGGTCCAACGACACTCGGGTTGCCGATGTTATCTCTTGCTTTACGGCCTGCCCCTTCAGAAACAATACGCAACACACGGGCGAGTGCGACCGCGGTATTGACCATGACCGAGGCTTTACGCCCAGCATTTCGTTCGAGTTTGGAAGAACGACACGAATCGACGAGGAGCTGGATATTCGAATGAACGCTGGAGATTTCTTGAGAAGGAAGAAGGTTCGAGAACAGCATGATAGCCGCATCGGTAATCGCGGTAGACGGAGGAGGGGGTTGTGGCCATGAGTCACCGCGAGTGGAAGGAGAGCAGAGCAAAAGTGGGTTGTGTTCCAGGGAACCGAGAATTGGTTGATTCAACTGAATTGTCTGCGTTGAGATTATTTCCACTAGTACGACAAATTTGACTCACCAGCCTGTCTAGTTCTTGTTCCACACTATCCCGATCCCGATTCCCCTCGCCAGCATCGACAGCAAAACTACATAAGCCCCATGCGTATCCGTCACCACCCTCCCCGAGGGATATGCCTGCAGCGGTTGCAATCGCGGCCTGCATGGCGTTTCCCACCCCCGGACCCGCAAAAATATTAATCGTGCCCTTGATAAGATCCGCCTGAGCAGAATCTGTGAGCGCACCGCACCCAAGCAACGTGAAGCAGCTCAGGGTTCGAGCGCGAAGGATATTCTCCAGGTCCCGCAGAGAGAGGCCGATACCAGGAATCGAAACTGTCGCCTGGGTCTCTAGTTCTAGCGATGACAAAAACGTAGTTGCCGCATTGGCGAATGCGAGGGCATTGGTAAGGAGAGTAGTGAGACGACGGCCCACGTCGAGAGTAACAAGCCCCCCAGTTGTCGAGGAAGACACATTCGGGCCACACGATTCGAGAAATGCAGCAAGCGCGCCGATGGCCGACCCACGGACGTGCAATAGGAATCCCCACTCCTCGGTGCTTCGCCCACTATTAGGCACGTCCTTGGCTCCGACTTTAGGCACCGCGTTTCTCCATAGTGCCAGCAAGTTGGCGAGGTGACCCCGTACAAACGTTCCACCGAGCGATGTAAGAGCGCTTATGAGACCCCAAGCGCACTCGACTTCGACACTTGCCAAATGAACGGCATGCTCGCCCGATTTCTTGAGCATAGACACTGCGCATTCAAGCACCTTGGCCGCCAGCTCTCCAGAAACATAAAGCGGCCGTGATGGAGCGAGTGACAAGAGCGCGGCAAGTGCCTTGGCTCTTCCCACCGCGCGTCGCCCAAGATCGGCCGGGGCAGCGGAGTTTCCAAGCCCAGATACGTCTTTTTGGAGTTGCTCGAGCGTGGCCGCAACAGTTGCGGCAAGTCTGTTTGGCGCCGCATTACAAAACGCCCTAAGCGTCCACGCGGCCGCGACTTGCACTGCATGCCTGGGGTGAGCGACGAGTTTTGTCAATGGCTCGGCCAATGCATCCTGCACGGGTGGAGGCGCGTTCCCGAGTTGGTCGAGGAGGGCTGCGATCTCACGCAAGCAAGCAACAAGTACGTCTGGAGCCGGCGCGATAGTCCCGGGCATAACAGCGGGCCACTTGGATAGATAATCGGTCGAGAGGGTTCGGACGGCGGCGATTTGACCCCGTTCGGAGAGCGTCCGCTGCCGAAGAAGCGCGCCCACAATTTGGCGGACAAGGAGCCGCTCATAGCGGACGGCGTTGATATTCATCGTTGCGTTGATCGCTTTGAGACGGGGGTGTTCAAGGAGGGAAAGGAGATGCGCCGCAATTGTGGCATAGTGGGCTTCGACCCAAGTACGACCGAGTGTAGTGAAGAGCGAGGCATAACACTCGGCAATGGCAACCCGCGAGCGTCTATGAGTCGAGGGTTTGTGGAATTGGGAAGCGAGGAGATTAAGCATCGCCTCGGGAGATAGGACCTCGACATGCGTGGTCGTGGCGGCATGAGACAGAGTATCATCATCGCTTCCCGGTTGGTCTTTCTTGGGTGCATTCTTCTTGGACGGTTCTGGTGTACGGGCGACGGGCGTTTGTGTCGATGCAAGGATGGACCCGATAAGACGAGAAAGAGACCGTCGGGTAGGTTTGTCAGTGTTATCAAACGACTTGACGCAAGTGGTGATTATTTGCTCGATTTCTTGAGGGGTGCGTAGGTGGCCAAGGTGGGTGTGGAGGGCTAACAACGCCTGCACATGGAAATCAAGGAATTGTTCAAAATGATAACTTTAACCTACCTCGGCAGCACTTCTCTGCAAAGCCATCGACTTGTCCGCCAAACACGACCGAAGTTGTTTGATGAAATCCTTGATCGAGTTTTCGGTGATCGCCTTGCCGGCTGTGGAAATTGTGCCACACACGGCCCGGAGAGCGTGTGTGCGAAGCAGAATGCTCTGCAGTATACATCTTAGTTAATGCCCAGAGTTGATCATGGAATGCACCTACGTTGCTTGAAGACTTGATTATCCGAGTGGCGATCAACGTAATTTCCATCGCAAACGACATGAGCTAAAAGAGGCGTCAGTAGCCCTCATTTATCCAACCCATCTCACGTATACCTGTGATCCGTGCGCAGCCATGATTTCCCCCACACAATACAACGCCGACCTAGAAACAGATAAGATGCATAATCAATCCCTTGAGGTGGGTACTCACACTCGAGCATCCCTCTCGGGAAGTTTGGTTTCCCCAGCTATCTTGAGACACGCCTGTACCGTATCGTACAATGTTCGTGTTTCCCCGCGAGAGTAAAGCTCCAGGAAGCATCGAGCGACAAGTGCACGAATCGGGCGGCCGGGCACTGGGAATGGGGGCGTAGCGGCCACGCATTTTAGAAGAATAGCTTCGGTAGCGGACTGTGTGGACTTGATCGTTTCCTGTATCCTCGTATTACTGGATTGTGCTATAACAAAGATAGTACACAGACCAGTGGTAGTTTCTGTAACGCCTTTTCCGCCGGGCATAACCATTGCAACAAATAGATTTCGCCGTTCTCTCCTGATATTTTGCCCTATCAACTGCACGATTTAGTTGAAGTTGTCTTAGTTCATCGACACGTACCTCATCGAGAGTTAGATCGTTCTCGGAGACCATCGTCGTTGAGTGTGACCCAGATCAAGCATAACAGGTGTAACATGGCTGCACGTGGTAATAGCCACCGCTGAATGAGGCACGTTAAGTAAGCCGGTCTTTGCCCCCAGTCCCAAACCACCAATGCGGAGAGCGACCGGCCACGTCCTGCGAATGGTTCTAAAAAGATTTGACAAAATTCGACCGATGCAGGACTCGAACATGCAATCTCCAGCTGCAGCCATGACCGGAAACTGGCGCTTTACCATTAAGCCAACCGGCCTTGCCTCAGGGTACTCCAAGCCCCGCTCGAAGACTAAACTCTGGTTTATACAACTCGCATATGTTCGAAGCAAGACACTTCATGAAATTCAATAACAATAAATCTATGTCGCCGGGTACAGACTTGACAATGTTCTCGAAATAATCATCCGCTGAATCTGGCTGGTACCTGTACCCCAAATCAGCTCGTGTATAATCAGACAACCTTGATAACGCACCTTCGTACAACTCGAATATCTTGCTATCCCGGAACAACTTTTCGACAGGATACTCTGTATTGAATCCCGCACCACCGAAAACCTGCACGGCAAGATTGGCATTTTCGACCGCCGTGCGGGAGGCCATAGTCTTGGCCATGGACGCATACAACGCTAGCCAGAACCGAACTCAGCCAGGTCTCGGCGGCCGAAAATCACGACTCACTATTCCTCTGACCGGCATCCTTGGCCCAAGCCGCTTTCCAGACGAGCGCACGCGAAGCTTCGGTTTGAATTGCCATGTCGGCTAGCATGAAAGCGAC
>WSLM01000779.1:0-12535 GCA_019677335.1 Ceratobasidium sp. UAMH 11750 | reverse complement strand
GCGCAGGGCGGTGCGGTGCTACACCCTCTGCTAGGTCACTCTGATGGAGTGCTGTCTGTTGCGTTCTCCCCTGATTGCCATCGCATTGTTTCCGGCTCCCATGACAAGACGGTGCGGATCTGGGATGCAGAGACAGGCACCGAGCTGGTCAAGCCACTGCTAGGTCACTCTGACTCCGTGTGGTCTGTTGCTCCCTCGCCCGACGGCCGTCGCCTAGTCTCAGGCTCTTCAGACAAGACGCTGCGGATATGGGATATAGAAATGAGGAACGTGCAGTTCAAGTCCCCACAAGGTCACTCGGGCCCCGTGCGGTCGGTTGCATTCTCTCCAAACGGCCACCGGATTGTCTCTGGCTCCGAGGACAAGACGGTGCGGGTGTGGGATGCAGAGACGGGTGATGCGGTGCTTGAGCCTCTACAAGGTCATTCTGGCACGGTGTACTCTGTCGCGTTCTCACCTGATGAGTATCGCATCGTTTCTGGCTCTGCCGACAAGACACTACGGATCTGGGATGTGAATACTGGTGTTGGACTACTCGAGCTCCACGGTCATTCGGGTGCGGTGAAATCTGTGGTGTTCTCACCCGACGGTCATCGCGTCATCTCTGGTTCCGACGACAAGACAATCCGAGTGTGGAATGCGGAGACGGGAGTTGCACTGTTCGAGCCATTGCAGGGTCATTTTGACGTGGTGAACTCAGTGGCACTCTCGCCTGACGGAGGTCGTATTGCCTCTGGCTCTCGTGACAAGACAGTACGGATCTGGGATGCAACGACCGGTGCTATGTTCTTCGAGCCTCTGCAACATCCACATCCGGTGTGGTCTGTTGCGTTCTCGCCCGACAGCCATCGCATCGCCTCTCTCTCTTCGTCGCAATTTGGATATGGGGGCTTGGTGCGGGTGTGGGATGTGGAAACGGGTGCAGCGCTCCTCGAGCTGCAGGGCAATTCGAGTAATATGCCATTTGTTGCATTCTCACCTGATGGCCACTGCATCGTGTCTGGCTCCGAGGATGATGAAATAATGCAGGTGTGGGACTCAGCAACCGGTGTTCCGCTGCTGGAGCCACTGGGTGGCCACGGATCCCCCGATACCATTGCCACAATACATTCAGTGGTGTTCTCACCTGACGGCCGCCGCCTCATCTCAGGGTCAGATGACTGCACAATACGAGTTTGGGATACGAACACATGTGCCAGCGCAAATTCGCAGACACACTTCCTGCCAGGTACGTCAACTTGTCTGCTTTCCTCTTATCAGTGGTTCATTGGTTCAATATTCCAGGCACTAAGATGCCAGTCACCTCGGGCTGTGCTGACTCTCAACTTGTATCAACGAGTTCTCTGCTTGCACGCTACTGTGGGTCAAACGGTTGGGTAACCACACTAGATGGTGGTTTGTTTCTTTGGCTTCCTCTTGACTTGCGAAAGATCGACGACTCGTCAATCTGTATATCTTCCACACTCTCACGTCGCCGAATGGTCATGGACTTTGCCAAGTTTGTGCATGGTAGTTTGTGGTCAGCTATTGCTGATACGTCTTTGTAATTTCCTCAATTGTACATACATAAACTATGTGCTATTCGCAAATCACGGATCAATTTAAAGCCATTCCTTGCACACGACTGAACTATATAAAAATACAGTCATTCCCCCTCCAAAATGCCACCGGAACTGCGGGCTCAGACAGTGAACCTCAGACAACTGATTGCCGCCCCAGCCCAGTGTTCGAGTTGCATAGAAATGGTGTATGCCTCCTTGTTTGAGCTCGGAACCTAATCAAAATCTTCGTGTATACAGGGCACTCTCGCGAGAATATGCCTAGCTAGTGCTTTACGGGGCCGCCCCAATACCCTGCCCGGCGTTTGTGCCAACTGTTGTGCCCGTCACTTTGGCCTCACCTATTCGTTTACGGCACCAGCCCATTGAGTATCGTAAACATATCGTCTGATCTGGTGTCACTTACCGCATATACCCCAACTACGTAACACACAAAGCCTGGACTTTCTATCCCTAGTGTTATACTTTGACGCAAGGCTGGGGCGACATGCACAACGAGTGAATAGATGTCGGGTTGGTGTCCTTCCGACTATCTCAGGGGTTCGGTCCCGCTCTGGCTCACCATTGAAGGTTATTATGATAACGAATTTGGATAGGTTTTGGTGGGAATAAGACGGCGCTTGTTTGGTGGTTGCCTGGACGAAATCGACATGGGAGAGCGCATGGGTGGAGTAGGGACGAGGACCGAGAGAAGGTCAAGCAAGAGATGCTATTGGAGTAGTTTCGGCGACAAATCCGAGTCGACAGACCCCTGCACCTAAAGCAGACCGAATCGCCTTTGCACGAGGCACAAGTGAACCATCGGGACTGGTCTACATTACGGGTCGTGAACGAAAGGTTGACGTTCGTGTAGCGGGATCGCAGATGGCCAAGTCGTTGTTTCAGCCTGGTGTTCCGGAATGGTCGAGACGGATGTAGACTAGGTGGGGTGGATGCCTCTAGTCGACGTCGGCACGAGGCGGTGCGTTAATTGTACTATTGTAATGGGGGTACCACTTTAAGCCGTCCTGCGCGCGGTATTTTGGTGCCGGGGATGACGTGGGGATAAGAGGGCGGGGTATGTGGGAAGGAAATTCCGTCATTCAAAGTTGGAAAGTGACTAGTGCACGACGTCTCGAACTCTGCGTAATGCCTCGATGAGACGTGATGAAACAGAGGTGAGATGCAGCGGGTGTACTGACGCCAAAAAAATGAGCAATGGGATACGTTTTGCTCGCCTCATCCGACCCACATTTGCCCTGTTCAATCGATGCTAGTTTCCTGCAGTTAGCGCATTAGACAAAGTGCGGCAGTTTATGCAAAGGCGACAAGGATTCCTTCTGTTTTCTTAAGCGAGAGAGCGTGCAGTAAGGATGTAATGGACGCAGAGCTAATCGGGGTTATAGGAGTGGTATCGGAGCAGACATTAGACAGGCGGCCCCAGAGAAACATGTTCGCAGGAATAAAGCGCCTCGCATATCGCAGCATATTTATCAGAAGGGTATGAGGACACAGTATTCGGGCGCGTCTCGAGCCTCGATACGCAGGACATCACGGTTTGTTGGAGGGATCTTTGTTTGGACCCTGGACGCCACACTCGCAGCCAAATATCTCTGTTGTTCCCTCCCGCCACCGCTTTACAGCCTCGAAAGCTCAAGACGGACGCGCCGAAAACAAAACTCTTTTGCGACGTACGATTACCTGTGCGTTTGAGCCGCCTGCGACAAACTGCCTCAACTATGGGTGTCGATTGGTTAAGCACTGTCTTACTCTGATAAACCTTACTTGTACCGTCCCTGTGTTTTTCCTCGACGCTAATAAAAAGTCATATGCAATAATTACCTTAGCGGACTCTCATACTTCTATCCTGGCCTGCTGCGAGTGCGAAACACATTGTAGGTGACGAGTCTCAACCATCGACTTTACATAATGCTCGCCTGCTCCCATGCGTACCCCTCCCGCGACCACTATGGTCGTACAATACGCCACTAGGGATATGAAGCCACATTATCATTGCCTATGAGGTACGCACACTCCCCTTACCATGCTAGCAACTCACCATAGATCTGTCGCTGAGAGATAATCTAAAACCTACGGTGTCTGCTTGCGATATCGCCGTTGAACTATCCGCAGATGGCGGGCGTGTTCAGACGTTTCATAAGGCCAGGAGTAGCCGGCTACTTCCCTGCCGGAGTATTTTGTGCTCGTCATGACTGGTGAGCTCTATCACCTATCTGTTGTGGTCTCCCCGATCTGGCTATCATAGCTCGTAGCAAAGTGTGCGAGACTTCGACATATTACAGTCCAAACTACCAAGACAGGTACAACTTAAGACCCACGTAAGTTGGTCCTATGTATAACCCTGCGAATCAAAGAGGAAGGTGCTGCGGTAGGCATGTGGATCCCAGCTCTAGCCTTCAGCGTCGAGTTGTTCGTTGCCTGTGACGGGATACAGTGGTAGCATTTGTTTAACGTTTACGGGTGACCAAGCGGTAAGTACAATAATGGGGTCGCACAACTCACTGTGCGATGGTATTTCAGGCGGAACAAGCCTATCGGGCGACTTTTATCAAATCCCAGCGAATGGGAAGTCAATCGAGCATGCGAGATGGCTAGGAATCAAGATCTTCCTCGACTTTGGGAGTGTGGTGGCCGATGTAAGTTTCAAACTCCTATGGGCAATCCAAGCTCCAGGGATAACATATTTCCATTAGATAGGTCATACTCGAGAAGCTGGAATCGCGTTTGTAGCCTGCGTGCATGGGGAGTATACATCTATTCTAATGCACCTCGCTTGAAACGTCCGCTAACATCGGTATTGTAACTTATACAGCAAGACTAGCAGGGTTCACTCCCGGATTTTTCGTCGGGAGGATGTCTGGTGCGCCTTTGTTCGGATCCGCAGAACGGTTAGTCGATTCGAGGGGAAACCGTGGTTGCAATACTCAATCTGATCGAAGAGCTGTTGCTGCGTTGCCTGGAATATGCATTTTATGGCTCCTAGGGTACGTGCCACTTGTCTAGCATATTTGGCTCACGTCGAGGATTATGCTGAGCTAGTATGTTATGTGCAGGGAATGAGCCGCTGGATCGTTGATTCTAAGCCCCATGAGTAGACGCAATTCATCGTTGGGGTTCAAAGGCTACGCCGAGCCCAAAAACTACTATGTATTCAATCGGGATTGGGCAAACTGAAGCCTGGTGCCTATTACTCCGCATATACGTATGTCTTAATCGTGTGTTACACAAAGGAGGATCAGAAGATTGATTTATCATGTCAGTTTCGCAGGTTTACGCTCCCGGAGGGTTGGTGCCTTCCTAGGTGTATGGGCGAACAACTCCATGTCCTCGAGAGAGATTACCGAATTATAACTTTTGTGCCTCGATCTTTTGCCGACATGGACGTGCCAAGAGGGGCACCGTGTTACTCTCCGGTGAGAAGACTTGCTTCTAGTTTGTCCTCAACGAATGCTATAATTATCCATGAATAGATATTACCAGCCCCGGGCCGCCATTAGAAAATTTACCGATGTATTGAACTCCTGGCTCGCGATCGGCTGCTCATATACAGACCCGACGGTACCCTTGGTACCCTCCCACAAGGCCACCAAGTTACTTGATTTAAGACTATCATAATTGGTACCGGCACAGCACAGGCCGCAACGTGTTGGCGTTTAGCACACCCAGCTTTGGGTATATTCTACCCTCGCCCAGCGCTTTTCTTGCCACGACCACCATGGCGTCGCAGAGCCTGACCAGCAGCGGCAAGAAGTTTAGGCATCGCTTGCAAGGTGTGTATCATGCGGCTACACAGTTATTATTCTTAATTACATGATCCTCGCCGCAGCAATCACACTCAATCCAGTGACATCTGCCTACGACATTACCATCACGCTGCTTGTGGACGACAAGAAAGTGCACAAACTACGAAGAATCCAGAAAGGGCAAATACTACGTTGGGATGATCTACCCTTGCCTTGGTCAGCTCTGACCCTATCTTACGTTATTCCTGGGTGGCGCTAACTACTCGTTTCTTGTAGCGATGTCCACGAGAACTCGACACTCACAGTCCAGGTCGATGAGATACACAAGACTCGCGGCCGTACCGAGTTGCATAAATATCAAATATCACAGGTTCTGGGGCACGATAGCTGGTTGATCGGTACGAATATTCCAAGCGTAGTACTGGCGCCTTATCGACTCACCTGCAACTCAATCATAGGAGGCGGAAACGGAATCTACACTGTGGGGGTTGAGTTCCTAAACGACGAAACGGCGAGTAACGCTGAATAGATTGAGAGATTTATTTTACATGGTATTCTAGGCAGAGCAAGCGTATCGAGAGGCTTTCGCCAAAGCCCAACAACTTGCAACCAAAACAAGTGTACCAGGGAGGACGGGAAATGCAGGAGCTGCTTTCAAGACGCTGCTTATGCTCGGGAACGCCGTGGCCAAGGTTCGTACATTGCCCTGGCCATAGCTCAGTTTGCGCCCTGATACGACGCGCAACTTATAGCTCGATCCTAGCGGGGGTGCCAAGATGGCGTTTGCGGTCTGCACAAAAGCATGGGAAGTGCGTACTTGTAACTGCGAATTTAGTGCTGCATTGACGGATAGACTCTTACTCGCATCTGGACGTACGCAGCTCGACGAGGAGCAGGACAAGCAGAACGAGGACATCCACAAGCTGGTAGAGGATCTCGCCAGGACGATACCCCCAATCGAGTCCGTCAAACGCCTAGCCGACGCGAATCTCGGGCAGACCGTGATGGATATGCTAAACCTGATTGAAGACGTGTCGTTGTCCATCATAAAGCGCTACTCGCGGAGTCGTCAGAGTACGTAGTAGGCGAACCATGTATGGCATTAGGCTGACCGGGTGCGGCGTAACACAGCGAAACTGTTCTCGTTTAGCATTTTCGATTTGGGTCCATCAGATCCGACACAGGGGTTTATCGAGAGATTCAAGAGTCTCAAGGAGGAGTTCGACACGCGAATGACCGCACAGACGTTGGAGACTTTACAGGTGCTGAGAACCCTACAGGCGTTGGAGACTGCGCAGGCTGCCGATATCACGCAGATATTGAACAATACACAGGCCGACAGTGAGTATATATGTCAAGATAATCGCCCCGCTAGTTACTGACCGGTGAGCCTGTGCCAGTGATTCGATCGAGGTTGAAACCGGTGGATCAAGCTGGCTACGATCCAACGCGGGCGTGTATGGCTGGTACTCGAGTGGCCATCATCAACGATATAGCCGTGTGGGTTCAACTACCCGACCGACAGCGACAGCTGGCTTGGGTTCACGGCTTGGCTGGTCTCGGCAAGAGCTCAATCGCTACGTCCTTATGCAAGGAGCTCGACGAGCGAGGCATGCTCGCTACAAGCTTCTTCTGCAAGCGCGATAATCCCGACCTGCGCGATCCTCATCGAGTTCTGACGAGTATCGCCTACCGTCTAGCGCTGCGATGGAAGCCGTATGGGGAGGCGGTTGTGGCTGTTGTCAAGGCAGATCCAGAAGTGTGCTCGCAGCATCTCCAGCCGCTGTGCGATACGCTACTGGTCGGGCCATTGAAAGCGGCCGCAGAGTCGAGGCAGCCGGGTCATGTATTCACCATTGTGGTGGACGCTCTGGATGAATGCGGGACCATCGACTCCCGCAAACAGCTCATCACGTGCTTGTACAGCATCTCTCAGGCCACGCCCTGGCTGCGAGTGGTGGTGACGAGTAGACCAGACCCAGATATTCAAGAGTGTTTTGGCCAACTCGGTTCGGACTGTTATACGCCATTTAATGTCCTCGGCTATGATTCTCTCCCCGATATCAGGACGTTCATACGGACACGGCTTAGCGGGATGGAGCCAGTCGACGGTTGGCCTAAAGACGCGGTCGACAGGCTATCCGAGCGCTCGAGCGGGCTGTTTATCTGGGCACGAACGGCGTGCGAGTTTGTCACCCGTGGTCCCAATCCGTGCAGGCGCTTGCAAAAAGTCTTGGCTGGAGCTCACCTAGGCGACCCTTCTGCCCAGCTCGATGAGCTATACACCACTGCGATAAAGTCCGGAGCAGGGAGCGAGGACGAGGACGACTTGACCGATATACTTCAGTGCCTAGGAGTCATCATCGTGACTGCTACTCGCACGCCACTCTCTGTTCCCAATCTGGCGAGACTCTTGCGTGGCCGAGTGCCTCAAAACATTCTCGGCTACGTAGTACGATACCTGTCATCCGTGCTCTACATCGACGAGAAACGCGGCGATGCTATTCGGGTATCTCATCCATCGTTCATGGACTACATCACCGACCAATCTCGATCAAAAGGGCTATGCGTCGACCTCGAGCAGCAGAACACAATACTTGCGGAGTGCTGTCTGGAAACGATGACGAGCGAGCTGCGGTTCAACATATGCGACCTTGAAACGTCCCACCTGCTGAATCGGGATGTTCCGGGTCTGGAAGCACGGGTGCGAGATACAATCGGCCCTCACCTCAACTACAGCTGCATGTATTGGACTAACCACCTGGTCACGGCTTGCGACCAACCGATGGATGACCCACTACGAGCATTCCTGCTCGAACTTCAGCTGCTATACTGGATCGAAGCGCTAAGTTTATTGGGAAAGCTGAGTGTAGCGCTATCGAGCTTGCTGGAGCTAAGCCGCGCCGTGGTGAGTGTTTTGTGGTCTCATAAGTAGCCAGATTTGGTGTGAAAATACACCACAGGATATCCCAGAGGACTGCCAGTCGTACTCACACGACGTCTACCGTTTCGCTCTGTCGTTCTACGATCCAATATCCGAAAGCACGCCGCACCTGTATGTGTCCGCACTCCCGCTAGCTCCAGAGAACTCGAAGATGGTACAACGTATGCGGAAGTACTTCCCAAACACGTTTACTATCATGGAAGGCGCGCAGCAGGAATGGACACCATGTCTACGAACCATATCGACCGAGATTGAAATCAGAGCAGCTGTGTTCTCTCCCAACGGTCGTCGCATCGCAACTGGCTCTCCGGACGGCACGGTGGGAGTGTGGGATGCAGAGACGGGTACTGCGCTGCTCGAGCCAATCCGAGGTCATTCGGGGGGTGTGCAGTCTATAGCGTTCTCTCACGACAGTCGCCACATCGTCTCCGGCGCCTTGGACAGGTCAGTGCGAGTGTGGGATGCAGAGACAGGAGTTGCGCTGCTCGGACCACTGCAGGGTCATTCTGACAGGGTGAGGTCGGTTGCATTCTCCCCTAATGGGCATCGTATCGTTTCTGGCTCCGACGACAAGACGGTGCGAACCTGGGACGCGGAGACGGGTGTTGAACTACTCCAGCTCCAAGGTCACTCAAATGCCGTGCGGTCTGTTGTGTTCTCACCGGATGGCCATCACGTCGTTTCTGGCTCCTTCGACAAGACAGTGCGGATGTGGGATGCAGACACAGGCGTTGCATTGCTTGAACCTTTATGTGGCCACTCGGCTCAAGTATTCTCCGTCGCATTTTCACCCGATGGGGGTCGCATAGTCTCGGGCTCCGAGGACAAGACTATACGGATCTGGGATGCAGAGACCGGAGCTGCGCTGCTACAGCCACTGCGAGGTCAGTCTGACGGAGTGCTCTCTGTTGCGTTCTCGCCCGACTGCCATCTTATCTTCTCCGGCTCCTCAGATAACACGGTACGGATCTGGGATGCAGAGACAGGCACCGAGCTGGTCAAGCCACTGCTAGGTCACTTAGACTCCGCGTGGTCTGTTACTCCCTCGCCCGACGGCCGTCGCCTAGTCTCAGGCTCTTGGGACAAGACGTTGCGGATATGGGATATAGAAATGAGGAACGTGCAGTTCAAGTCCCCACAAGGTCACTCGGGTCCCGTGCGGTCGGTTGCATTCTCTCCCAACGGCCACCGGATTGTCTCTGGTTCCAATGACAAGACGGTGCGAGTGTGGGATGCAAAGACGGGTGATGCAGTGCTTGAGCCCTTGCAAGGTCATTCTGGAAAGGTGTACTCTGTCGCGTTCTCGCCTGATGGGTATCGTATCGTTTCTGGCTCTGAAGACAAGACAGTACGGATCTGGGATGCGGAGACTGGCGTTGGGCTACTTGCGCTCCATGGCCATTTCGATAAGGTGAAGTCTGCGCTGTTCTCACCCGACGGCTATCATGTCATCTCGGGCTCCAGTGACAAGACAATCCGAGTATGGGATGCAAAGACAGGCGTTGCACTGCTCGAACTGCTCCATGGTCATTCCGACGCAGTAAACTCGGTGGCGCTCTCGCCTGATGGAGGTCGTATTGCTTCTGGCTCTAGTGATGGGACAGTGCGGATCTGGGATGCAACGACCGGTGCCATGTTCTTCGAGCCTCTGCAACATCCAGATCCGGTGTGGTCTGTTGCGTTCTCACCCGACAATCGTCGCATTGTTTCTCTCTCTTCAAATGAACTTGAATTAGAGGGCACAGTGTGGGTGTGGGATGCGGAAACAGGTGCAATGCTTCTTGAGCAGTTGGACGACCGTGCGGGCAACATGCGGTCGCTTGCAATCTCGCCCAATGACCACCACGTAGTGTCTGGCTCGAGTGATAATGCAATGCAGGTTTGGGACGCAGCGACTGCCGATCCGCTGCTAGAACCGTTGCGTGGCCACTACAGTAATTGTGATTTCTATTACATATTTTCGGCAGCGTTCTCACCTGACGGCCGCCGCATTGTCTCGGGGTCGTACGATCGCACAATTTGAGTCTGGGACACAAACACATGCGCCAGGGCAAGTTCGCGGACACGCTCCCTGCCAGGTGCATCAACTCGCCTGCTTTTCCCCCATCAGCGGTTCATTTATTCTCATATTACAGGCATTCAGATACCAGTTACCTCGGGCTGTGCCGACTCTCAACTTGTATCGACGAGTTCTCTGCTTGCACGCCATTGCAGGTCAAACGGTTGGGTGATAACATCAGACGGTGGTCTGTTTGTTTGGCTTCCTCCTGACTTGCGAGAGATCGACGACTCGTCAATCTGTATATCTACTCGGACTTCGCGTCGCCGAATGGTCATGGACTTTACCAAGTTTATTCATGGCAGTTCATGGTCATCTGTTGTTAATTTGTCTCGGTGATTTCTCTGATTGTGTACATATAAGCACTGTCGATCCTTTTTACACTCTGCCTGCTGTATACCCGACCGTGTCACATGAATACTTGCATTCTGTATGTTCGGCCCTACCCTGTATGAAAGGCCACCGGCTGGATAGCAGCCATAGCAAGCGTAGTAGTCGCCGAAGAGTAAGCAAAACGGTCCAGATGACGACCTGAGTAAGGGAGAAAAACCTCGGGGAGAGTTTTATGCCCCTCGAGCTAATATGTATGTTCCCAGTTTCATATCCCCTGCGGTCCCTATCTTCGTTGCCACGCTCTCACATGTGGACCAACGTTTGTACGCAATGGGCGATGCCCCTATCCACGCCGAGATCCCGGACGACGTCTAAACTCTCGCGCCCCGACGCCCTATACATGACCGTGTGATGGACTAAAGGTTGGCGACGGTGTGATCGCCTCGCAGGCGACCTTCGAAGCTGCATGCAGCTGTAAAGTGCGGGGTTGGGCTATATCTACTCAGGTTTATGCTTGCGTGTTTGGTACCTAGGAGGCGTGCCAAATCAGATTGTCCGAGCGCATATAGTTTACTTGCCTCGATAAACCTATTATTGGGGCTGACCTACGTCGTATATTCGACGGTCTTGTACTGAAGAGGGATCAAATCCGAATTTTTAGTCAAGAGCCGAGATTCGTAAAGCTATATGCGGTTCCCAGAGCTTGAGATTCAAGGTAGATACGCATATGGACAAGCTTAAACTTCATTATGATATTCAGTGCTTAATTTCGCCATTAAATAAGTACAAGCGAGTCTATGAAACAACATGTCGCATCACTTCCAATTAACATGATCCAAAGTAGATGTGAAAGTAGGAAACCCGGTAAAGAAGCCTATGTAAATATAAATATAAATGTATACGCCAAACCCACCCTCAAGCCTAGTCTAGTCTAATACCGGGGATACGTGCGATGCTTGGTCCCATGACCATCCTGCGCCCCGTCACCCCGCGTGTCAAAGGACCATTCTCCGTGAGTGTGGTCGTACCACGCTCCATGGGTCGAAGCGACAAAGAGTGTACCGACGAAAAGGAAAGTGAGAAGGATCCAGCCCATCCAGGCAAAGGCCATGATAGCTAGTTGACACACGTTTTAGCATCTGGTTGTTTGGGTAAAACGTGCAAGAACTTACCGACGAGGATACGGCAGGGTTTGTAGATCTGGCACCAGTTGAGGTTTGGCCATAGTGCCTGCGAAACTGATGAGATGGAAATCAAATATATTTGAGCGGGGAAACTTACGGTGGCGGAACTGGCGCCTCCGAGCCACAAGCCCCAGAGCACGAACAACCACAGGAGCTCGAACCAGGTCTTGCTGAGGACACGGTGGCCGTAGCGGCGATGAAGCACGAAGAGCCTGGTATTCATTTAGTCGACTGCGAATGAGCGTGGGGGAAATGGGTAAACTTACATCCAGGGAGTGAAGCACATTGTGAGGAATGAGGCGACTAGGAGTAGAGGAATAGGCGGGTCTACATCCATAAATCGTTACCATACTGTGTGTAGAGCAATAAGGGAGAAAACTTACCATAGAACGCCTGCCCATTCCTCAGAGGATCAACGCGTGGGTCCCGCTTGCGATCCGTATAACTTAGTCGCACGATCGTAAGTGCGAACAAGACCACCGAGAACAAAAACACAAAAGTATAAAGCGTCATGCGAATAAGATGAATAGCAGGCGGCATCGTAAGAAAAAGTCGTCTAAGAGAGATACGCGTCAAGTCTAGAGTAGAGGCAAATGTTGTCATTCCAGGGGGGGCCTCACGCCTCGCATTTTAACCATCCCATGCGACACTGCCCGCCGTGCACAACAGGCGTGTTATCCAGGTGCCAATCACAACATACGAATAGGGGTGAA
>WSLM01000778.1:0-12550 GCA_019677335.1 Ceratobasidium sp. UAMH 11750 | reverse complement strand
CATACTACCTCCCATCCGTGATAGATTGGAGAAACGAGCTGACTGGGGAAGATTCCGGAAAGTATTGATGATCAAACTGCAGAACATTGGTGTTGTAGTAAGTATCTGACTTGTGTTTGTACACCTTTCTAAATTTATCGTTTTTCCTCTAGTCGGGTCTATTGCTCGCGTAAGCTTGCCCACAAGAATGTTGAACCAGACCAACTGACGTCTACCAGTGCAAATACGAATCTGCTCTGCACGGGCCCGACCCGACGAATGACATACGTATCTTGTCTGGCATCTATCTACATGAGCCTCATGTCAATTATTTTCGGGCTACTGTGCTTATGGTCCATCGTCGGAGTACATCCATCTCGCCTTCGTGTAAGTCCTGTCTCGTGCGTTCCAACTCAAACCACTCAATCACCATACATTGGGCAGGAACTATCTAAACAAACAATCTTGTTCTATTACCTCAACTCGACCCCCTCTCTCTTTGGCGGTGCCTCCGCCCTCGCGTTCTTTGTCGCCGTTGGGGCGTGGGTCTGGCTCGAGACGGACCAAGGCACCGTATCGCGGGTGCTGGTTATACTGCTTGGCGCAGCGCTTATGGGGAACGCTGGTGCTTGCTTTGTGCTGGGAGCCACAGACTGGACGGAGGAGTCTGAAAAAGATTAGGCTACCCTGCCGTTTCAACTAAAATGATATTCTGGATTGAATGAGATAGCTAAACAAGTAAAGTAGACACTGTGATCGAGACGGCTGGCCCGAGATATAATACAAATAAACCGACATTACAGCACCCGGGTACTACAATACAACGTGGGTGCTTTAAGAGGTACAGAAGTATTATAGTCACAACTCGACAATAATGATCACATACACGAGTCCAATAAACGAGTCCAATATCAACTCTCTATTCCATACTCATTGACTCTCTATCATAAGCTAATAGCCGAGCATATTCAAGCAACAGCCTGTAGACCTACCATACCGCCGCGGTCAGCTCGTTAAACCCCAATTTGGAGACGCCCAAAACTCACATAGACCTGCATATCTTCCCATCTCCAATATCGCTCTGAAAACTCCCGGGCATGCGCCGCAATCTTTTCAGCCATGTCATCGTGCCCTGGCGTTTGGTTTGCGCCTGGGACGCCCATGAAGAATCCCAGCGTGTCGTATAAGTCCGAGTAGTCGGCTTGGATAGGTATATAATGATAATATGGGACCAGCCTAGAAGACAAGCTGTTAGAATGTCCTTGAAACAAATGAATGAATCGACGCACCAGTCAGAGTTCCACTCGGGGAATATGGTCATCTTAAACACCACACTGAGGCTCAAGTTAAACATCAACCGTCAAGTCGGCTTAAATCAGAACTTACGCTCCAGAAGCCAAGAGTCGCTGAAAACGGGAAGACCAGCCGTTCCCATCTGCAAAAGACAAATTTCCATAAGCGTCCCCCTCTCACGGAAACGCCTTACGCACCAACATCAAGCAAAAACTTGCGGTCCAGCCCAACCTCCCATCCGACCATCTTTCCCCACTCCAGAGCACTCTCCATTTGTCGGCACGTATCATCCGTCTCGGACCGGTCGCATTGAATTGGGGGCCCAATCATCTTCACGTCCATATACCGCTCATTTAGCACCTCCCGCGAGTGCGTCTCCAAACGAACCGTACCCGTCTCGGGGTCCTCAACTAGTAGTTCCACCTCCGGCGTAACGTTTGGGTCTACATGGTTCCCGCCACGGTTGGCCAAAACGTGCAGGCGCACACGATGAGAGAACCGCCAGTCGTGTTCGTGGTTGAAGGCTTCGCCCGTGCTCCGCCCTCGCCAAAACACTTTTTCCGTTCGGTTCGCCCAAGCGACTGGCTTGCCAAACTTTTGTATGTACACGTCGTGCGGAGTGTAATCTTGCAGGGCAGGGTGCAAGATCGCGCCCCCAGCCGAAAGTTGGGACTGCACGAAGAAAGGAGAGGCAGAACGTGGGTGGGGAACGTCGTAGGCAAAGTATCCGTGTCGCTTTACAGGATTGTTCAAAATTGCTGGATTGGTGCAGAACGACATGCTCGCACGGTGGTCTCGAATAAACGTATGGGTGTGCCGGTTTCGTTCAGGAAGAGCAGAGGTGTAGAAGACGGTCGGGTCTTGGAGACATGCATTGGCGACTCCACGGCGGGAGTTACGCTCTACGTCTTCAAGTCTTGTGACTTGTGCTTCGGTAAGGCCTATCTCCAGCATATTGAGACTCTGATAAGCTTAATGAAGAAAAACTCACGATGGCCCTGTGCCAAAACAGCCTTCACAGCCAGTCGCATATCCTCGGCTAAGATAGAAGGTCCCATATCATGCCCGGATACATAAAACTTGATATCAGGAAAGTCCTTGGCAAAATCCGAGACTAGCTCCCCAAAGTCCGAGGCAACCACCCAGTCGGCTAGTTTCCCACCCACGGTTACTTTGCCATTTCTTATCTCGAGGTTGTAGGCGTGTTCTTCGACCGAGACTGCGGCAACCCTACGCAGTAAGACGTGGTGCTGAAGAGCTAGAAGGGGCGTGATGTCGCGGTCGATTTGGTCAAACTGCCGAGTTGGTGAGTGGTCAAGTCAAGAACTGCAACAAAGGATGCCCCCACCTCGTCGATAAGCTTGAATCCAACACTCCGGGCAAAGTTGTACCTGCAACAGATGTGTGGGTGTCTCACGAATCTGTTTGGCGCGAACTAACGTACCATTTGTCGAACCCGAGGGGTGGCCGACGACCGTACCTGCGTTGATACTCTCCGACAGCCTCATTCAACGTAGTGCTCTGACTAAACCGAACTCAGCCAACTACACGTCGGAAAATATTGTAATTCGCACCTTTCAAGCATATCATTCCATTTCGCCTCGGCGTTAAGTATTAACGCGTGTAGCGGATGAGGCCCCCCCATAGTGACCTTCAAGCGGCCTCCCTCGACAATTTGGTGACTCGGAAGCTCCATAATAGGCGGTCCAGCCGAAGAAGCGTTAAAATGGAACTGTGTGTCTGGATCTGACGGAATACGGTCTAGGACTGTGTGCCATGTGGGAGCAAGAGAGAGTGGAGAGGCATAGAGCAAAGCGAGGGCGGTGATTGTTGTAGCAAAAAAGATAAATCGTCTGCGCTGAAAAAGAGTGCCGCGCCGCGAGACGAGTGAGTTGGCCATCGCGTCGACACGGTCGTTGTCGTCGTCGTCTCGTGAAAAGCTTCGACACCGCGACAAGCATCGTGGATGATTAGCTTAGATCAGGGACCAGGAACGGATGCACGTGACTAGTGTCAAACCGACTCGATCAAAGCCACCACCCTGATTTGCAAGGTGCATACAACTGATTATTTTGCGTCTGCCTGCATTGCATCCCAGGGTAATGATATAGTGACATCGCTAATGCTTGTATCCTACAACCACATTTGACCGTTTCCTGGTATGAGCGTTCACATGGTTTTGTATTTTACTTGACCAAATCCGAGCCTTCCGACAAGAGGATTGAGTCCAATCCGTGGTAGAAATGACTGTGACCTACTGTTTCATTCGGTTGATACAGGCCAGGGTAGCCCTTGGGTTTGGATCTGAAAGTGAATTGTTCTTCATCCATATAATTAAGCCCTCATAGGCCTACAGACTCAAGTTTGTCGAGTGCTACCAGTGATTTGTGAGACAAATGCCCGTGTACCTGATCATGTCAACTGATAGTCTAAGAAAAAGCGGTGAGTACATGCGCAGCATTTCCTTGGCGCTTGGCCCTAGCAATCGCTTCATCTTACGTGCTCGGAGTGTACTTGGCCCGTCACGGGTTAAAATACTTGGAATGAAGCTCTTGATATTAAGGGCAATCAGACTCTTCACTCTCGTCGTAAGTCTTGTAGTTGAGTTTCCTACTTCAAACCGCATTAGTGAACGGTGATCCACGACGATAATCTTTACCTAGGAAGAAGTCCCTAAATACACGTTACTAGAAGGAGGGGCAGATCGACGTGCCACCAATTGAAGTTGGACGTGCTCAGACCAATCGCCTTGGTCTCAAAGGAAAAATCCTGACAGAAAGTCGTTAGCACAAATCAACGAGAACAAGTCCCAAGGGGAGATCGTAAACATAAGTTGTTAAGAATCCTACTCGTAGAGACTCAAGGACCCTCAAGGAGAACTTTTGCGTAGAGCGTGTCGAAAGTCCAGATTCCCAGCTCAAACGTTTACCCTGACAGCGAGCTTTAATCTTACCGATCACACGCAAGGTAACAACAACAGTAGTGGTGATACGGGTAGGTAGGTAGTACAAAACAACGATACGTATTTGCGACGGGATAGGGGGAGGTGAAGTACAAAACGCTGTTGTGGGTAGGGAAGGTGGTACTGACAGGAAGCGATATACAGAGAGCAGAAGAACAAGAGATGAAGTCGAGGCAGCAAACGAATTGTGTAGGTTCACCGTTACCTGAAGGGTGAAGTTGTATCAGTAATCGTTCGAAGAAGGCATGACGAAAGAAATGAGACTGACTTGAAGCGGCAATCCGACGTTGCGAACACGAGTCTGCACCAACGACCGGCGAGATAGAAGAGAAAAGACAGTGGGGAAGTGGAAGACGACGGACGCAATCGTGGACGAGGGATGAGTGGTGGATATGCAGTCAAGTATCGAGAAGAAAAGGAGGCGAGCGCATAAGTGAGGTGAAGAGGACGCAGAAGAAGACGCAGTGGAAACGGCTCGCCAATGCCCAGACTATCGACGCGCGTCAGTTATGAGGACGAAATGATAAGGCAAGAGATAGTAGACGAACCTTTTCAGCCGCCCAACGGTCAAAAGTGCACCAAGACACCGTCCGATAGATAACAGCAAACACAAAAACAGCAGAACGAGTTCACAAACTGATGGTAATGAGCGTGGGGGTTACAGGAGAGGGAAGGAGTCGCAGAAAACACCAAAGACGAGAGACGTGTTTGCAATTCCTCGACATTAAGGTCGTTAGTTACGGGTCTGATGAGGATAAGAGGGAAGAAAAGAAACGAACCTAAGCCACATCGGCGAGGAATGCCTCAAGGTCGTCAAAGTACAAATTAGCACCGGGGAACTCCGCCAGGACGAGCTCCCAAATCCACTCGAAGAGAGTAGCGTAGGTAATGTCGGAGCTGTTCGTCAAGCTAGTCGGCCCGCCTGTGAGCAGCGCGACAAGCTCGCCGGCGGGGGAGACGATGGTGGATCCGGAATCACCGCCCCTGGAGAAGGAGCCAGAGTCGTTCTCATGTGAGAGGATGGGGACCTCGAGCGACTCCATATTGCCGGTGGAGAAGTACTTCCGCGCATACGACTTGAATCTAGTGAGCGTGCCGACGGTGGTGTTGGTGCTGAAGCCGCGCTTGATAACGCGACGAACGCGATCGCCTTGCAGGTTCAAGCTGTTAGGATTGTTGACCTGATCGGCGGTGAGCATGCCTCGGAGATGAAGGAGACCATCTTCGGGGTACTTGAACTCCGAAGGGACGTCGATACGTTCGTACATGAGGGATTTGAGCTTCGACGGGGACAGCTCCGGACCTAAAAGAGAGACGGGTATTTCAGATCAGCGTCATCCAAAGAAAATAAACTAGCGCCGCACCAAGGCTCAGAACGTTCCCGATCATATGCTTGATCTTCTCCTTGTAAAGCTCGATGACGCATAAGTCGCGGGTGTAGCCGTGAGGAGCAACACCGACACCGATGGGGGGAGCCCAGCGGACGAAGCCGATAACTCGGTCCCTGGCCTTGCTCCACCGCTTCTTGATTTCGACGAAGAACTGCTTGAGCTTTTCGATCTTGGTGCGCGTCTTGGCAAGCTCGGCCTCGTTCTCCTCCAGCTTGGCTTGCGACTCTTGGTCGTCGGTTCCGCCCTGCAACCTGGCTCTAAGCTTACTGATTTTCGTCTCGAGAACTTCGGCCGCGTCGTTATACGTGCTTATAGCGGCCTGGATGGAGACCAGGTAGTTTGTGAACGCGGACTGACCCATCAGGAGAACCTCCTTCTTAGGAGCAGATTCTGCCGAGGGGTTAGAGTTAGAAAGGCTCTCGGATTCTCAAGGGCGTCAAGTGAAGACGTACCGTGATGTCGATGCAACTCGTTGTCCCCGTCGCGCAAAAACACGTTGTGCCGCACAGTGATGGCGTAAAGCTTGTCGCCGACGTGGAAGTATGGACCGAGGGTGCCTTGCATAGTAGTCTTACCACCAGCAATGGAAAGGCTAAGAGGAATGGAGACGTTATCGATGACCTCCTTGAGAGGGTCACCGTCTTCCACGGGCTTGAAAAGAGCTGGACCATGACCGGGTGAGGTCTTGTAGACCGACTCTCGGTAAGCGATGTCGATGTTCTGGGCCGGGAGCGAGTCGAGGAAGGTACGGATGTCCTTGGCTGATTCGTGCGCAACGGCACCGGTGAGAGTCTCTGGCACGACGCCAATCCAGATCGTATGGTTGGTATAGTGGCGTTCTCCGTACTCGACGGGCTGTATGAGTGGGATATCATCGTAGTCGACGTCTGCGTCTTCGTCATCGTCGTCGTCGTCGATCTCCTGGTCCTCCTTCTTGTTGAGCCGAGTGAACCGAACGAAGTCGACAGATGTGACTTTGATATTTCTTTCCTTGAGTAAATCCACGACCTTAGAACGAACATTAGTAAAGAAATTGTTGCGTAACGAGAAGGCCACGTACCTTGTCGCGAACTCTGTCCCACATTCGATTCTCCCCGAACTCGTGGCTATCTGGAACGGAGATAACCCTCATGAGGCGCCTGTACGCCTCAGGGCTATCGGGTTCCTCGAATTTGTCCTCGGACGTCCTGTAAATGAGCTTGGGCCCGCGTCCCTTCGGGCCCACACCGGCGTAGTAGAGGCCTGCCTCAATCTTCGAAACTTCGTGGGGGCTGGATTCGACGGTGGTGGCAGTGGAGTCGCTGTCGTCGCTAGACCACAAGTCGTCTTCGTTAGAGTAACCGCCCTCGTCGGAGGACAAAGCGGCGAGCTCGCGAGCTTTCATGGAGCACTCATGATCGAACGCTGGAGTCTTGACGAATTCCTGGAGGGCGGAAAGCTCAGCGTTGCCTACTAACTGAAGAATACGAGCAGATTAGTGCAGGCGAAGACGCAACAAAACGTATAAAAGACTCGCCGCTGGGGCTAGAGGGATCACGTTCGGTCGGTGCAGACATAGTATTTAGAGAGTCGTTTGCAACTGAGTAAAGTGCTTTGTCGAACTCCGCTCGGCGGGTATGCGCACTGAGCGCCGTGTCGTCATCTCATGTGATCCGAGAATTTGCATTTCGGTCGTGCTCAGGGGGTACTATAACGCTGGCCGCCTCGAACCAGCGACTTGCTCTCAACCGCCACCCTCTCCACTCGTCCCTCCATTCGACTCTATACTCTCCACTACTCCATCCCCGTTTGCCTTCGCACTACAACTACTGGCCGTCTCCTATCGTCTCAAATAGGTACGTGCTCTACTCCACGACGAGCTCGACGTTGACCTTTGGCAGCCTACCACACCTTACTTAATCAAGCGCTTTCCATGGCCACACTGGCATTTTCAGCATTCAGCGGCTCTCAAAGAGGTTGGTCACCTTTAGTTCGTCTACTCCCACGATTATGACCTTGCACACAGGTAGCTAGCTTCGTATAAGTCCTCGAGAAGCACATAGGTCGCCGAGCTCGATGCTCCTGTCCTGGCGCTACGGCGTCCGCGCGAGTCAAGGACGGGGTGCTCGTTCACAGGACTGTGCGAGGCAACCACATCATACAAGCACGCCCAGTGGAGGGTCTTGGCTGCCCTGGGTTGGCATTTGTTACCGCGACGATTAGTACGCCTCTCGTTTGTTATCGGCTGGCCCTGTCCGCTGACACGAGCAAAGCCCCTTACACCCCGTAGAATGCGGCGTTTGATTTGAGCTCGGACCAAGTGTCCTTGACCACGGAGCTTGAGGTCTAAACTCATAATAGAAATGGCCTTGGCCTAGTGTTGCGAGTGTCCGATTCGATTGGTACTGGTGAGGGTGGCACTTATGTTTGGATCTGAAAGCGAATTGTCCCCCGCCTATATAATCAAACCTGCATGCGCCTGCAGACTCAAAATTTACTGATATTACCGGTTTATTAGACAAATGTCCATGTGCCCAGCGACGTCAATTAATAACCAAGAAAAAGGAGTGGGTATATGCGCTGTATTTCCTTAGCGCTCGGCCCATCAATCGCTTCATCATCCGTGCCTGGAGTGTTTTCGGCCCGTCACGGGGGTAAAATACCCGGAACGGGTAGGCTCCTGATATTGCTATCTTCGTTGATGACTGAGCGCGGGTACAAAAAACTCCTAGACACCGGTCGCGCATAAAAGATCTGCTAGAAAGAGCGCTTTTCACTTGCTCCCATTACATCCATGCCTGCAACGAGCTCCGACATCATCGACTTTGTTGCCAACGGCGCTGTTTCCCACATTTCGTTGTTGATCCAAGACAAACTCTTTGGCGATGCCCTCGAAAAGGTGGCTGATTTCTTTGAAGCGCATGCGGAACTCAAAACTTCGATTTCATCCGTGTTGACCGAGGAGAGGGTCACCAAAGGGGTGGATCCACTCATGTTCTACCTCGAGCAATTCGAGTCGCATCTCAAGAGTGCTGCTAGAGGGTGCGTCGCAATGGGTATGAGTGTGTTTGGTATTTAGGATCTGTCGATATAGGTATCCTGGCAATCTAGACAAGTTCTTGCACGACGCAGCGGATGCCAATAATGGTGTCCATGAGCGGTTAAACAAGTTGTACAACAGCGTCATTGGGCAACCTGGTACCAAGATCCAAGGAAACGTTCTTGACATATGGCACGCCAATGCGTTCGAGAAACTCTCAGATGTGGACCAAGTCGACTATCATATGGTCGATTACGTTGACGAGATCGACGGAAAACTATACCTCGTATGTTCTCTCCTTCGAAACGGAGTAATTGTTTTGGCTCTTACGACTAGCGGTATCTCCTCCCCCTTCACATCAATTTTGCAATCCACTGATACACTTGTCGATCCAGATCCTGAGCAAGTCCAAGAATGGGCTGGAAAATGGGCAAAGAAAATGGCAGAACTCCAAAATATCGCATACGGAAATTATCCGCCCGCTCTCAAACTCCTAATCCCAGGTTCCTACGACGCCGACTGGCTCCCGGTCGACACCGAGTGGTGTTTTGAATACGTGAACGATCTATCAACCTTGCTCACGCTATGGCTCCCAAACGTACCATTTGTCTTTCCGTCAAAGGAGTACCACAAGGGCACCAAATATACCAGATGGAAGTTTGATCCTCCTCTAGACGATGGGGCGGTGGGGCTCAACTGCAAGTCGCGGAGGGCTGCGCTGTCGGAGCTTAAGCCGGATTTCGAGCCGGGAAAGACAGTGGAGAGGTCGTTTAGTATGGAGGAGGCCGCAGAGATGGTGGCAAAAGGGAAGAAGGCGTTGTTTAAGATTACGCCTTTGGTGGACCTGCAGAGGCCGGATGTTGCGCTGGTTAGAATTAGGGAGGTAGAGTCGGGACTTGACGTTTGGGGGACTTGGATGCTTAGTGTGCAAGATGGCGATGATTATTAGGGGACCTATTCAAGTTTGTACAAGTCATAGCACTGAATATATGCGTATTACTATGGAATTGTTAAAATGGAACTGTGTGTCATTGTGGGAGCAAGAGCGAGTGGAGAGGCATAAAGCAATGCGAGAGCAGTGATTGTTGTAGCGAAAAAGATAGATCGTTTGCGTTGAAAAAGAGTTCTGCGCTGCGAGACAAGTGAGTTGGCCATTGCGTCACGGTCGTTGTCGTCGTGGTCTCATGACAAGTTTCGACACTGGCAAGCATTGTGGATGATTAGTTTAGATCAGGGAGCAGGAACGGATGCACGTGACTCGTGTCAAACCTTGGATACCTAAAGCACGAACCATGGAATACGGTCTCATTTACGACGACCCAGAATTCTTGGTGCCACAGTCAAATTTTCCCGTCAAGCTGGTCAATTGACCTTAAGCCAAAGCTCGAGTCGACCGACTCGGAAGCCGGCGAGGTAATTTCTAAGCTGCAGTCAGTGCTCGATGAGCTTGCGGAGCAATACCCGGACTTTATGCTCTCTGACTTTATGTCAGCCCATAGGTTTGTCAACCCTGACAAGGCTGCAGGGACCAAATCCGAGCCTTGCGACAAGAGGATTGAGTCCAATCCGTGGTAGAAGTGACCGTGACCTACTGTTTCATTCAGTTGATACAGGCAAGGGTAGCTCTTGGGTTCGGATCTGAAAGTGAATTGTTCTTCGTCTATATAATTAAGCCCTCATAGGCCTACAGACTCAAGTTTGTCGAGTGCTACCAGTGATTTGTGAGACAAATGCCTGTGTACCTGGTGATGTGAACCAATACTCTAAGCAAAAGTGGTGAGTATATGCGCAGCATTTCCTTGGCGCTTGGCCCTAGCGATCGCTTCATCTTACGTGCTCGGAGTGTGCTCGGCCCGTCACGGGTTAAAATACTTGGGATGAGGCTCTTGATATTAGGAGCAATCGGAGGACTTGATTCTCTTGAAATCTCGTGGTTGAAACTTCAGCCTGTACAGCCGTATAAGTTTTGGCTGAAGTCTCGACACTGACGCTTTGCCGCCAGTTGAAACTTTGGGTGCAGCAGTCGATTTCAAGATGCCCTGCATCACATGACTAGACCTCAATATCCGAGAAACCTCAAGAATAAGAATCAAAATAATCAGCAGGTAATTAGGGTTGATTCCGAAAACTTACTGATTCTGCCTGAAGTTTCAAGCAAGAAAACCCCCTGAAGTTTCCAAAGAATCAGGCTGATCTGATTACCCCTAATCATGGGCAAGCCGCCAGCCACAGCGGCACTCAGTCCATGCCATTGAGGAGTGTCGATCCATTGACAAGAAACTACGTGAGCGGGCAGTGGAAGCAAGTGATGCAATGTACTAGTAGTTTCACTCCGTGCCCAAGGAGCACTTTCATCGCTTGAGTGCCTGATAACGTGGTTGGACCATCTGAGGCTAGACTCGGGTTCTCATTCTGCTAATCACGAACCCAGGGTAAGTCATGGACGCAATATATGCGTATGAAATCAACACATCCGTACATATAGCCCGCACACATGGGCATATAATCTAGCTATCGCTAGGAATTTTACAGCCAAGCACACCCCGGGTTCGTGATGCACTGCCGACATGATGGAGAAGGACCTGTTTTCCTCACTTCACTCGGGCACAAGCTCAATCGAGTTACTGGCACGTAATATGGCTGACAGGTTTTGCTCTGCATTACTGGCAAGTCGTAACGAGGCTCGCCTATATAACCAGAATCTTGGTGCCCTCCTCACAGAATCCTCTCAGCTGCTTTACCTCCACTTACAATGTCCGATTCTGACCTTGAGGGCCTCCCTGCCACCGTGTACTTCCGCGGCAACAACCATCTCGTTGCTGTTGTGATGGGTGGTAATCCCAGGAAAAAGTTCGCTGTCACTGACCTGCAGTGCTGCATTCCCGACAGGGCGTCCACCGCCACTAACCTGGAGCGCGATCCCAACCAGGGTAATCCCAAGATGATGAAGCTCACTCTCCCTGACCTGGAGCTCGATCCCAACCAGGGTAATCCCAAGAGGATGAAGTTCACTCTCCCTGACCTGAATCGCAATCCCGACAAGGCACCCATCGACGGTGAGATATCCTTCGACGGCGAGGCATCCACCAGTGGCGAGACATCCACCGGCAGCTACTATGACAAGAGTATGGACTGCCTACCCAAGCTTGTAGACTGACTTGAACCATGTCTATCCTGCAGAAAAGTCTGGTCTGTTGTTCGTCTTCGACCAGTCGAGGATCGCTCCCGGCAACGTCGAGAAGTTTGAAATATCGTCGAGTCATGGCCAGACCGAGATAACCATCTATCAAAGTATAGAGAATGGACCCAGTATAGTGGTGGGTGCAATGTCCTTGAGTGCTTTCGCAATATACTCGGTGTCTAACTGCAGCTTCCTTCACCTGCTAGGTCGTGGTAGACGACTTTGAGACTAATAGCTTTCAGCGCGGAGAGGGAATTTGGAGTGAAATTGAAGCGTAGATGATGTTCTTGGGTGTACCAGGAGTGTATGGTGTTGCGAATAATCAAGGAATTACATACCGACTTAATATGTATGAAGTGTTGAATGAGTGGATTCGCGCTAATTTGGACCACCCCAGTAACAAGCCAACAATATCTTACATATTCACTGTATATATTCCACACGCGATGTTCAATCAAGGGATCACATTTTGCTTTCGGTGCCTGTCAGACTCGGAGATAAACCGACAGCACTCCCGTCTCACGCCGGGACTACCGTGAACGAATTTCGTTGCCGATCCAAGATAAATTCTTTGGCGGTGCCCTCGAGAAGATGGCCGATTTCTTCGAAACGCAGGCAGAGCTCAAAGCTCCGGTTTCATCCACGTTAACCGAGGAGAGGGCCACTAAAGGGATAGATCCGCTTATGTTCTACCTCGAGCAATTCGAGTCGCATCTCAAGAGTGC
>WSLM01000776.1:0-12570 GCA_019677335.1 Ceratobasidium sp. UAMH 11750 | reverse complement strand
CCCCCCCCCCCCCCCCCCCCCCCCCCCCCCCCCCCCCCCCCCCCCCCCCCCCCCCCCCCCCCCCCCCCCCCCCCGCGACAGGCAGCCGCGCCGTCAAAAATCGAGAAGTTAATAGCGATGCGCTATCTCCCCTCAAGGGTCAAGGCGTGAAAAGTAGTGTAACCATGGGAGGGGGATGTTGTTGACGAAAACGAGTTGGATGACTCGACGTAAACTAGGGGATGGGGGCAGAGCCAAGCTAGTTTTATGGGAGAGAAGACACGACCTCTGCGCGATACCATTCGTGTAAAGTGCGGTCAACAAGCATGTAAGGGAAGACGGACGGTACGATAGGAGAAGTCGATACGTACAATCCAGTCTAAAAGCCTCTAGGAGAGCCGTGTCAAACGCACTCCCGAGCTGGTGCGTATATGGCCGGGCGCATGCTTGGGGTTGAATTTTCCAAGGGGAGAGGGCGGCGCTGTAGATATGGCCGTGAATCCAGACAAGAAACTTTGTGGGTCCAGTGGCCCGGGATTCGCCAATGATGTTGGGACCCTTTGGTTCGACCCGGATACACCACGTGTTCGTTTGCATCCGCCCCGGGCTTCCGTCCACCAACTGTACCTCGCGCCACTATAGTCCGCATCCTCGTCTTCGCTCCACTGCCTCGCAGCCGCTGACACGGCCGTCCCCACTAGCAATATGCTCCCGCCATGTTGATGACACCAGTATCATAGACCCCGTCCATCCAGTCTTCGACTTCTGGCCATGCAATACGGCTCTTCCACTTCCGCCTTCTCGGCCGGTATCGTCGATCCTGAGCCAGACATTTAGGTGAGCCTGGTGTATTCGCGACGCCTCGTACCGCTGCATCAATCTGATCATCTCTGGCGTTATGCGAACCTTGTTAGCGCCCTTCAGCCCCGCTTCACGTCCTGGATATGAAGGTGCTCGGGCGCCTCCCTGCTATAAACACCGGCCGTGCCCGTCTCGTGGATGCACTTGGCGTAGTGTGATAGCATGTGGACCCGGGAATACGATCGAACCGTTAGTTGCGCTTGCACACCTTCGCCTAGACTAGCGTTTTTAAACTGATGTATCTCTATGCGCCAGGGCAACCAACCGACGTCTTTGTCGGTCGTTCGGGATGCGTGCGTACTCCAGCTAGATCAGGGTCAACCTCATATCGGCTAGCCACAATCGGTGGGTGCTGTTTCGCCACCTTCGGCTTACCTGCCCGGTCCACTGCTCGCTCAGCTTGCTGATGCCTTTCCCAAAGTGTCGTATCTCTCTGCTTCGGGCGTCGCCATGAACCAGTGGTCCAGTTGGCCTTTTCCCTCCAGCTTGTGTATCCACCGCACGAGGTGTGTTTTCACCATGCCCCGGTGCATCTGGTATAATAGGCCTAGCATCAAAGCAGCGGCGAAATAGACGCTGGGTAAATTGGCCCACCATAGCCACCACGGCTTAAGGCCCAATTCTCCGAATTCTCCTAGGTCGCTGGTCTGAACTACACCTCTTGGGTTCTCGACTAGTTCGGGATTGTGCGCGCCTCTGGTAACCGCCCCACCCCGTCTCTTTCTGCACGCACTTCGTATACCCGCCCTGCGAAATACCCCATCATGCACTGTTCGGGCCGGTACCTAGCTACACCCACGACGATTAGGTAACTGCGCCAGAATCGCCCATCAGCACATTGCATCTCAACGCCCTCTTTCGACGCCATATGGAGTGGTTTAGTGACGATTTCCATCGACCGGTAAGCGGGATTATTTTTCAGGTGGGCCTTTTCGTTTGCGTTCGCAGCGTTGTCCAAGTTGTCGACACGTATATAGGCAAGCAGAAACATAGCATGTATTGTCGGGGTTGGTGTACCGATTTATCGATATTTGCTAGACATAAATAACGGAGTATACCTCCTGTCCACGAAATCACCGACAAGTGCGGTCGGTCCGATGCGATCATCAAAGGGACAACCGTTGCCGACTTATCCGGTATTCGCATCTATGACCTGTAAGTACTTATTCTTCAATTTGAATTATTAACTCACTTGTGTTCTCCACCGCCAATTGGCAGTCCATGGGTTACCCTATATTTGGCTCCGGCGGTCGGCGGTCATCCAGCGTCGCACCAGCGCACAATGCATAGAGTCCTTAAAAGCTGGGTTTGCCACTATATCCAAGCCGACTTTGCCGGTATTTCATGTTGACAGGTACGAGTGGGTGTCGGTTTGCTCATCTATTTTCGTGATGATTTTGTAGACATCTCACCCCGGTTCATGCGGTAATTTATCGATGCTATCTATGAAACGCTTGGTTCGTCTTCAAGGGAGCCCTCCCCGTGTACAAGACGCACTTGGTGAGTGCGAACTAAGGTCAAAACAAATATTACTTACCAAGCGAGTTTGCAGCCGCTTATCGCCCCCCGTAGCAGTGGCCAGTCGTCATTAACAATTCGCCGGTGTCAAAATGGAAGGGGGTTTCCGAGGTTACTCGCGCCGGCCACAGGTATTCATCGAGGTTGGGTGTCTGAACAACTTTGGCATTAATCGGAGCGCCGGTGAGCAAAGAAAGGCTCGACGAAACCTTTCTCCTAGCCAAACCGGAGACGTCGGCCGTTCCTTAAGATGCCCGGCGGCGGAAAAGGTCCACATGTTGAATCCGGTGCGTGCACATGTTGGGGTAGTACTGTGGCCTCAGCATCTGACCCAGAATGACCGGTAGACATGGGCTCGCATCTTGACGTCACGGTTCGCTGGGCGGCCTCCGTCCAGCCACTCTCGCCTCCATCCCCAGTTCCCTCATCCCTGCTTCCCGCCTCGATCCCGGCTGCAGCCCTTGGCCCCTCCATCTGGACCCCACCCTCCACTGCCTCAATCTCCGTGTCAGACTGCGTGCGCAAATCTTCCCTTGTCTCAGGGCACAGATACAAACGTTGATTGGAACTCGGCGTTCGACATGCGTTCCATGCGTTCGACCTTTTCTTCCCCCTTCTGGCAGCTCATGCGCAAGGCAGGGTGCTGAATGCAACCCGCTTCAGAGTAAAATATGCGCCCGTAGTGGCGGCAAGGGAATAATTAGTTTATGCTGGCCAGGGTCGCGTTCGTCGAGTCGACTGGTCTGGTGGCACGATAGGAGGTGCATCTTAGCGTTTGTCTGCGACCTGGAGTTAGTATGTTTTCCAAAGTCGCGAATGCTTGCTCATTTCATTAACGCCTTTCGACCATTAGTACATGCCTGCTCCGTGACTAGTCATGAGCGGCCAGCATTTGTGCGCAGAGAAAATCTCTTGGGCGCTGTGGCATTAGCCTTTCTGATGCCGATATTTCAGCCCAAATACGTTAGCATGATGTAAGTTCAGCTACTGTTCTCTCCTTACGGTGTTTGGCTGAAGAAGACTAACTGCAACCATGGGCCCCACAGCCCTGAATCGATGTGGCGTGTGGCACATGAGCACTCAGCATATTCTTGGGCTGGATCTCGGTATGCATTTTAACTCCATAATTTATTCATACAGCGAGCTTAGGCTAACACCTCTTATTGTCTTCTAGGCGTGTACACCACACGGATCTCAGACGCTACGCTGCTACGTTCCCCCTCCCCCCAAATTGCAATCATTACCCTTCCACTCCACTATAGACACCACCGGAAATACTCCCGTGCTTCATGCACCCGCCTCTTTAGCCTCGTTCTCCTCCTAACCTCGCCGATTGTATCCTACCCCATTTCACCCCTTGATTCGGAGATCCCTGGTGACGATGTCCCCAAGGCGACGACTGGATGGGCACAAGTATTGCATCCAGCTACTACTCAGCCTACAGCTCGACCCCGGGCCACGGGTCTGGAAGCACAACAAATGTGAGATGGTACGGGGGCAGTAAGGGTGAGCGAGCTTGGGTTTAACTTGCCGGGTAACCTGTACGCCATCTAGCTTCCATATTAATAGTTTGCTGACTCAAGTATGGTCCCTTGTACCGCCGTGCAGAGGTTCGTTACCAGCGCAATAAGTCAGAACGGCAGCGCCGCGATGACCTCCGTGGGGGCTTTGCTCCCTTAAAGTGCGTCTTCCCTGCGTCCAACCAACGACGCTCCAAGATGTCATTGGTAGACCGAGCCGTTCACATGTGTATTTATTCTTGACTGATGTTCGCTAACTTACGCAGTGGTAGCTCACATTCAATATCTTGAACTACTTACAGATCAGATGCAGGACGGGCTCACCCATCTAAACTGGAGGTCATCCGCCTGCGACCATCTTAGCGAGACCCTCATGCTCAAGGTTGCTGGGTGCTTTTCTTCCCAATCTCCACTTTGAGCACTCATCAGGCAATCTGGATCTCCGTGCTCGTCTATATCCATTGCCATGTTTTTCCGACTTCTCTCTCAGTCGTTGTGTGCGTGCTTGGAGTTATGCTCCCTATTTTCGCTGGCTAACAGGATCTGGACTATCTTCTGACGGATTGCTCTTGGATCGAGGATGAGCGGCGCTTGCGCCGTCGTCTCCTGTTGGTCGTTCTTTATAGCCTTTGATGGGCGGTCGTCGGCTCGTTGTGGTTAGTGGCCGAGCCGCCGAGCATTGACATTGGGTTGGAACCTGGCTGTTCGCTAGTCGGATCGCCTCATCTCACCTTTGTCCCGCGCGTTTGAAGGATGGAGATAGGAGCCGGTTACATTCGTTTCGCTCTCGGTGGGGTAAGTGCTTGCACCTGCTTCCCGTCAGCCATCCGCTTCTTGTCGGTTTCCGTAAATCCTCGTGCTGAGTTGGCCCTCTCAGGCGTGATTGGTTTAGCTTTTGATTGACGCCACTCATCGGCGACTAGCTCGTCAGTGCACAGTTTGCTATTCCCGTACCACCGCCTCCTGCCTGTGAGTTGCCAGTCTATGCTTCGTACCATCTCTTGTTCCTCACCCTCTTCATTCTCGACTGTACCATCCTAACCTTTAACACCCACTTACATCGCTGTCTACTGTATTCCTGAATACGATCTGTCGATCCACACCACGGGCGAACTGGCATTCGGGCTTGACTACGGTCCCGTTTTGGTTCTTGCCCTCCCTTTCCCTCCTCCGCGCCTTTTCCCTGTATGGTTAATTGTTTCGTTACTCCTACACGGAACTCTGTTTGATCAGCTGGCGACTCGCACGATTCTGGATTGAGCGCCCCGTAGGACTCGATGCCAACTCCCACCCCTTGTTTCCACCCATCTCGCTCCCGCATCCTGTTGGACAAACAATATAGAATCGACTGAGTATGTTCACTCTTTTCTATT
The DNA here is from genome assembly GCA_019677335.1 of Ceratobasidium sp. UAMH 11750. NCBI lineage: Eukaryota > Fungi > Basidiomycota > Agaricomycetes > Cantharellales > Ceratobasidiaceae > Ceratobasidium > Ceratobasidium sp. UAMH 11750. The sequence goes on along the minus strand of WSLM01000776.1, from coordinate 7,319 downwards.
CTTACTCGTGCTACGCCGAACCACAAGGTTAAATAGCCAGTGGCCAAAATTATATGCGGAAAATACATGGACGCAACTAAATCCTTGGGGGCGCGGAACGGCAGAGCCATATTCGACTGAATTACACATGTGAGTTATTGGTATTATTGTACGATCTGGATGTGGCCGCATTGATTCGGGCGGTTCTTGTTTCATTTCGAACTTGACGAGTTTGAAGTGTTTAATGACCCCCCCTGGCCGATTCGTGACTTCATGGTCATGATGTTGGAGCCATCGGCTAATAGTCGGTCCCCACTCTGCCGTAAAGGTAAGTGCACGACAAAAATAGATATAGTAGACTCGCTCACTACTATTACCAAAGCCAAAGCAGAAAGTAATAACGTTAGTCGTGGCAGCGAAATCAATAACCAGGCTGGCAACGATAATGATTCGGTCAAATGTGATGTACATTGCTACCTGCTCTACTATCAGGACGCATGTAGGGAGCGTTGGATGCCAGCACCGCATCTGCGCCGGCGCCGTAATATCCAACACCTGCCCCCCGCGTCTACGCCTACACTCGCTCCTATATCGGCGCCGGTCCCTTCTTCCACACCGCCGCCTGGTTCGACAGCTCCACCTGCCTTGGGGACCGTCCCTAGGTGACAGCCTAGGTCGCGCCCAAGGCTAAAGCCGAAGCCAAAGGCGACCACAACTAGATAGCGCAAGCGAATGGGCGGACCCGAGGACGAGCCCGATCCACAACCAGGCGAACCCGGAGCACAGACTCGTGGCATCGCCGAGATAAAACGGTCGACCTGCTCTTTGCTGAGGCTTTGTAGGCCCATTTCACCAATTGGCTTTTTACGAGCCCCTGGTATCGTACGTGCGAGATGTCGGGCGTGACACGCTGCAATGCCGGTATGTGGTAAGTGCGCTCACCACGGCCACACGGGTTGCAGCCCAAGCTCATTCACCCAGCTTCTGTCGCCGTGCTCTAGGCACGCATATATCGCGGTCAAAGTCTCGATCTTCGTGCGTGATGGCGCGGGGTCATTGCAATCGCCTCGACCTCGGCACTTTTGCTTGCCCTTCGGGCACCCCGATAAGATGATGCAGGTCATCAGACACTGCTCCTGTAAGTTGAGCGTCGAGGCTGCTACCACCGGATACGCCTTTCGGTGCCCACCATCAGCGCACAGCGCCTTCAATCCCTCCTTGGACACAACTATGAAAGGCTCCAGATATCACCTTCTCCATGACCCGGTGAGTTAGCTAGTTTCGGAGCCGCGCTCGCAGCGTGGGATCGGTCACGGGTTGGAATTTGCCGACCGGCAGGTAAGCTAGCAGTACCGTGGTTTACCTGCTTGGTTAGCATCATACCTCCTTTTTGATATTTTCTAGGCTGCTGTATACGGAATACACCTGCTGGCCGCCTGACATGGCCGAGAGCATCGTTCGGTAGCTGCGCGATGGTCCCCGACTTGTCCGGTAACCGCAGCCTGGTGGGTGATCATTAGGTAAGCCGCTCCTGGCCTTGCAACGACGTTTACCCACTTGCATCCGCCACCACCCCCGCTGTTCGCCTCACCATATACCCGACACTTGTCACCCTCCGCCGCGAAGAGTTGCTCCGGTGTGTAGCTCGTGTGATTCCTGAGGTTCGAGTTTGCCAGCAGGTCACATAACGTGTCCGCGACGTGTCGCGTAAAAAGGTAAGAGTTGTACTTTCCCTGTGCCGGCTCGTTCAAATCGATCCTAAAGGCGTCCCACGCGGGACCGTGCGATCACCTGTCGATATCTACGATTACCGTTCTCCCAAGGAACCAGCCCTCGAATACAATTATTCGTGCGTCCGCTCTCACGTGGTTTTAGGGCTGCTTACCAATCGACTTCTCAGATGTGCGTCTTGGCCTGTATATGTAAGGCCTATGGTCATCAAGAGCTCAGCAGTCTCGAAGTTGTCGAGATCGCCAGGTTTCCCACCGAGGCCATATATGCGCCCAGATCTAGTGCCTCGACCACTCTGTCCTCGATAGGTGCGCCTGCACGAGGGTCCGGGAACGGTTTGACAAAAAAAAGGCGCCTTGCATCGAATACAAGGGTTGCGCTGCCGTGCTGCAGGGGGAGGTAGAGGTGGGAGTGGTTCGGGGGCCGCCGGGGGTGGAGGACTCCGGGTGAATGACTGGCGCTCGAGGGCTGGTCTTGAGCGACTGGGTTTGGCGTTGGCTCTCGCACCCAGAGCATCCTCCTATCGTTCTCGGCCGCAGCAGAAAGTCCTCCAGGATTGAACTCACACTCTTTATCTCGCCCACAACTCGGTCTGTAAGATATGCCGGGATCGCCCGGACTCCGATCGTGATTTATGAGTGCGGTGGAAGCACGGGAACACTTTGGAGCGGTCAGTGCTATCGCGAACATATGATCCCTCGTTGACCATCTTGCATGGCCATCATAGCGCGCACGTTCTAGCAAAGACAAGCACCGAGGCATGGAGAAGCTGGAACTAACGAGGCACACATGCACTCCCCCACTCAGTGAATTTGCCCTAATCTTGCACGGATATTTCGTGAACACTGACGAATTTCCCTCTGGTGTCGCGAATCCGATCCGGTGGTTGGCCCTCTTGCTAGCCGCCAACAGTTAGCGTTCATATTGGCGGCTCTCCGGTGGGTCCGCTGCGCCGATGTTCACGGCTGAGGCATGCGCTAAAATAGTTAACCGTTACCCAGCTTGAGTCTGATTGTCCTACGACCAATCCTACACCAGCTAGGGGTGTCTCGGTTGAACGGCACGGGTGTTTGCAATGATTGTTAGCACGTATTTTACCGGTCAGGAATAGCCTGGATGCCCTTGTGGTAAGCGTCACGTTCAATGTCCCAACTTAATCCTGCAACCTTTCCTGTTTAGGGTTTACCAGTGCCCTTCTTACGGTCGACCGGTAAACCCCGGGACACACTCGGGGTCGTCGTGCCAAATGATGTAGTGCGGTTCTTGCTCCGCCGGCTATTGTTCCCTGACCCATGGGATCAATGTTACGGTGAGTGGTGCGCAACTTACCCAACGACTTTATCCGACTTAATTCTTGGCGGCATCAGATGTTTGATTTGTGTGGCTGGGACTCGAAGTTCACTCGAAGCTGTGTTCGTTCGAACCTTTCCAGGTATGTAAGTGCCAATGTTCCCAAATCTGGTCACCCTACTTGGTAGCAGAACTAGCCTACGTAGTGCACAATAGCAAAACATTTCAGAAATTGAACAAAATTTTCTCTAGTCGACCAATCTACTATATTCAAACGGTGCAGCGGGATGTACAAACGCGACCGAGGAGCGAAAAGGATAAGCGTGAAATGAGACCCAGATAATTCTAGAACCTCAGGGTCTCAACGTCAGAAAGTGTACTGAGGAATACAAAACTGTACTACACTTGTCACATGATTTTGTTACTGTCGCGATCGAGCGTAGCATTTTAGACCCCCGGAGTGACCTTGCAGTAGCAAGGTTATAGATTACACATACATCTGCCATCCTGGTCCGACTCTGCCGACTCTGGAGGGGCTTCCAGAGTTGCCGGAGTCTTTAGAGACTCTCAGCTTGTGGTTGAAGCTCTTCCAGACCGCCTCACAATCCACGAAGATATCCTTTGTTCATACTTGTTTGTAATTTACCGCCTATGTAATTAATTATGAATCCATTCCCGTCCACGGCCCACTCCCATTCTATATAGCAAAGCCCGGCCACAGTGGCAAAGCCCAACTATATAGTAACGCCCGGATTTATAGCAGCCGCCCGCCGCCGCCCAACCGGCTCCCCTCACGGGGTAACATCCGGCGTTGATCCAATGCCCTCGCGCCGTCGGCGCCGATTACCCTAAGCTTAATCATTCGGCCCTGCTACCCCCTATCCCCTCCCCCTGAGTTCCGCGCGGCCGGTGCTGCCTTACACACACCTGCGCCGTGAAACGGCAGTGTTACTGCTTTGTCTTATCCTGGACTACTGATGCACTGCAGGTGAATGTGTTGATTGACGAATAGTCACGGTACGTAGGTAAATACAGGAGAAAAAAGGCACGTGTACTAGCTGTAACATCAACAATACATCCGTACTGAGGTGTGAAGTGGCGGGGCGGGGGGAGCAAAAAGTGGGAGCGGGCAGATGGTGCGGGGGGAGCGGGAGGTCCGAGAATAGATTAAATAAAGTCGGAGAGCCTAATGATATTCGAGCTGCCGAAGCGGGGCGTTATCGCATGGCACGGCGACCGCGGTCTTGTGCTCGCCGAGCATAGATACCTAGGCGTACGAGCATGGATCACAAGAGTTGTCGATGTAGAAGATCCATGTGATTAGTAGAACGTAGTAGTACCAAGTAGAATAGAATGGAACAAACCAGATGGTAGTCAAGTGCGCCGCGCGAGTATATGCGCAGTAGATACATGCATGAGTCACTCTAAAAGTCATAAGATATGAATAAGGGTCTCTATGCTCTGTGCAAGGTAAATCTACTGAATTTTAGTAAAGATTCAAGGGAATTTATGATTTCAGCTAAATCTGTACTAAATCCATGCATTTCATCAAGAGAAGAATTTCGGTAAACATTATGCTGGAATTCCCACATCAAAATCATGAGCACCGGATGCTAGATTTTGGTCGAACTTTAGGGAAAACATAGGTTGAAACTAGTCATATACATTACTCTAAAAATTAGTATGAGTTCAGCTGAAAAATGGTACACCTTCAATGGAAAACTAAGATCAAATTTTCGATTGAGTTTAACCGAAAAATAGTTCTACCATGGCTGCAAAACTTCACCCAAAATTCAGCCCAACTTGAGGGGGAAATAGTATGCACTACAAAGAGAATGATAGGCCAAAGTTCCCCTATAGTTCAACCAATAAGTAGTTTGATTATGGCTGTGAGTATCATGATGAAATTGGGGATGAGTCAAAGGGAAAAACGGTACACGCAGCAAGCAGGAGCCAAGGTTACATTAAAGATTCATTGACATTCAACAATAGGTGATACACAGATAACGAGCAGTGAAGGAACTCGGCTATACATGCAAACATCGTTGACGACGAATCACAAGTTTGGGCTGGCTACTCACTCCACAACTGTACAGCGTATCAGTCCTCTTCCCTCAGTGCTTCAACGAGATCAACCCGGCCCACAATTGTGTTTCGGTCAGCGATGTACCACGTACCGTCGGTTGCCTGTACACGTCCAACAAGGCGCACGATTTCATCGACACCCACAATCTCGGGGTTGGCAAGTTTGTTGCCCAGTAGACGATTTTAATAAGATTCGAGTCTCGCAGGAGCGAGAATGTGGGAATGGGCTGGATCACGGCGATAATGATAGGGTCAAGTATGGGGGCTGTTATGTTGTCAGTTAAGCTCTGGAGGAAGTTGGTATCAATAACAATGAATTGTTGTACTTGTCCGTATCCTTCAGTAACGTGTTCGATTTCCCTTGGTTTTTTCACATCGCAACGGTCAACATGGGTAAAATACTGTCGGGTTGATGTTAAGGCTGATTATTGACCCAATAACAAGTGCTTAACTCCACGTACGACGCGTCTCACTCCATGGTCTCCGTGGTAGGCACTATCTCGTTGCCACGGTAGAGGTCACCCGGCCCGGTGTTAAGCACAGCCTGCATTCGGCCCTACTGAACGAACTGGTGCGTAGAGAGACGGCGCTGGATAACCTTTGTGTTCACATCTGTGATGGGGCTTAGGTAGTTCGCCAGTAGACGGTGAAGGGATGGGGGGAGAAATCGTTGAATCTGTGGTTGGATGAAGGCGGAGGCGGGGAAGTAATCGTAACGGGTTCCAGTGATAACGTTTTGATGACGTTGCTCGAGGTTGAGTTCGTCTTCGAGGCGGTACATTGACTTGATCTGTGAGAGCTGTGCAACCGCGAGCACACGCCGGTCTAGACTCGAGAATGGAAACCGCCGGCTCTTCAGCGAGCGTGCCAGACCGCCGCAGAATCGCTCCATTGGGAAGGCCCAGAAGCACCACACTGGGCCCATCGCGAGGATATCGTCGGCAATGTGGAGAAGGGAGTGGAGCGAGAGCGTGCACGCGCGTAGGCGGTTAGGTCGAGTTTGATAGTATAATCTAATTAGCATTAGTAAGTATATAACACAGTAAATACGGTGAGTGCAGAAAGAACTCACCGCTCATAGCCTTGTACCCATCGTGCAAACCCTTCCCGTACCTTGTCGATGTCCCCTCGCTGAATCTCGAGATCGAGGCAAACATTCATTAGTCGCACGAGCTCAATAAAGTGGTGATAGTAAACCGAGCGCTTGAATTGACCTCGGAGGAGCGCCGGTGCGAGCAGGGTTGCGAAAATTGTCGTGCTCTCCGCGGTGCTCTGATGCCGTTCTGTCGCTAGGTCTGGGACACGGCATCTAAATCTGGAGGGAATCGTCCCACCGTTTGCAGCGCACGCAGCTCCTATGGCTGACCAAGTGTCGGAGTCGAGAATATAGTCTTCTTTTCCGGAACCAAAGTGTGCCATTCGCCTAGAGTGTGTCCATAGATTGATGAGAGTCGGGATGACGTTTTCGAATACTGCGTGCATAAAATCGTGTGGGAATGAGGTTGGGAACTCGAGAGATGATAAGCGCGTGAGAGGTGAAAGACCCTTGAAACCAAACAGCTGGGCGCGCCGATCGGCTATAGTCTTGGTTGCGGCAGCTTCCACCTGTTCCGCATGCATGAGGAACTCGTCGTGTGTGCGCAGGGGCAGATTGAGTGCGTCATATTCGCGTGGCTCACGACCGCCTACAGAAAATGGCCGGGAGAGGGGGGTGGAGTTGGTTCGATGCTTCTTGGCGCCAGATGGCTCGCGGCGGGGATTTAGGACTCTACGAATGCGACAGGCACGACAGGGAGACTTGCCATTGTGCCCCTTCATGGACATAAGCTTTGCAACGGCCGGCATATCGCCAAAACAAACGAGCAAGTGCGCGTGGAGCTAAAACGGCCGTGATTGGAGTGTGTTGTAGGCGGGAATGCCGCGTGCGAGGTCTTGCATTTCCGAGATGAAGGGTTCGAGGAATGTACCAATCTCCTTTGGTTGCTTCGCGCCGGGGATGACACCGAGGCACAACATGTTCTCAAGCTTGAACCGGTCCTTGGGGGCTAGGTTATAATTAAACAGGAGAAGCGGCCAACAGGTTTTCCGTCGGGATTTTAATGGCCCAAAGCCGTCGGCGGACAAACCAAGAGCAATATCGGTCGCCTGGGAAAAAAGGTTGTGCGGGAGGTTTTCGCCATTGACAGAGACGCGGCGGCCGCAAAGTTTCCGATAGTATTCTCCGTCAAAGATAT